>PPHD01023554.1:0-12429 GCA_002909625.1 Bambusicola thoracicus
AGGTGTCCATGCCTATAGCAGGGGGTTGGAACTAGATGATCTTAAAGGTCCCTTCCAACCCAAACAATTCTATGATTCTGTGATAAACAAAAGCCAGATGCTTACCAGTGGCTTGCCTAGACGTAGGTGAATTGGCCTGTAGTCAGATGAAGAGCAAGATTCAGCTCACTTGTCTTTAATGAGCTGGTTCTGGTAGTTTCTTGTATGATAGCTTTTAATATAACTAAAGCTGGATTTGCCCATGAACCTCAGAACTACAGCTGTGCTTTCCCTGCATCTAAATTTGAAGTATTGGAGAGAGGCCTAAAGTCATGCTAGAGGGTTAGGTGAAGGAGTGTATTACTAGCACTCTGCTTGGGTGAATGTGCATGGAGTAGAAAACATGCAGCTAGGAAGATGTTGCTGCTGCAACTGTGTAAACTGAGTGTAGGAATCATAGAATCCTTAGAGTTGGAAGGGACCTTTAAAGGTCATCTAGTCCAACTCCTCTGCCATGAACAGGGACATGCACAGCTGGATCAGGTTGCGCAGGGCCAGCTGATCCAGTCTCGCCTTGAAAGCCCTCAAGGATGGGGTGTCAACCACATCTCTGGGCAACCTATTCCAGTGCCTCACCACCCTCACTGTAAAAGACTTTTTCTTGTATCCAGCCTAAATCTACCCTCTTTAGGCTTGAAGCCATTTCCCTTTGTTCTTTCACCACAGACGCTGATTCCTTCTAATTGGTGTATTTCCTAAATCTCTTAACTCTTAAAGGAGTTGATTTCTAGGTGGTGGAGTATGTTCTATAAATCTGTGGTTTTAAATCAGAAGTTTAAAAGAGTCATCATTTCTAGTTAGAGGATTCTTCAACTTTGGGCAGAATTGTTTCACCTTGCCTCTATTCAATTTCATATGGAATAAGTGAGCACTTTAGTAATGAATATTAACCTTTGTAATATGTCTGAACTACTTCCTGCTAGCAGAGGTAGCACGCCAGTATGGAACTGAATATCCTCTATTAATTATTTCTATTAGGTCAAAAAGATCTTCTCACCCCATGTTACAGTGGAGAACGGCCAAGTGGGTCCTTTGGACCTGTAAATCCCATTTTGAATTCAACTTATGACTTCATGGCTACATTATTCAAAGAAATCAGCAGTGTATTTCCTGATGCGTATATCCACCTGGGAGGAGATGAAGTGAGCTTCGATTGTTGGTATGGTCACAGTTCAAAAAAATAAATAGCCAGTGCCTCTTAAACTTGCTGAAATCCATCAGTTGTGAGATGGTTTTCTCTGCTTGTCCCAAAGATGCTCTGTGCTCCTGCTTCTGGAAGACTTTACAGGCGGAGCATTTTCAACAAGCAAGTGTTGTAGGAGTTACAGTTGTGCAGAATTTTGTTTCGACCATTTGTGTTTCATGTATGTTGGGATACTCTAAAGGATTTCTTTATGAAAATGAACTATTCAGAAGGGAGAACAGTTATGGGAGTTAAGCACTATAGAAGACCATTAATGCTGAAGTTATTTGTGTTAAAGGAAAACCAGTCCTTTCCATTGAGCTTTGCCTTATAGAAAATCTGTTAATATTAAGAATTACATTACTGACCCTTGTGTGCTTACATTGCAAGCACTGCATACATTAATACAGTTCTTCAAGTTGTGGATTTGGGCTATTTTTAAGTCTTTCTGATGGAGTAACTAATAATAATACAGAATTCAGAGCTGATGTAATAGGATTAGCACTCAAATTGATCCTAGTTAGTACTTGTGGATTCTCTTGAAGAAACAAATCTGAACACTCAGAACTTGCTTTAATTTTTGAAGTAGAGATAAGTTCTGTCAAATGCTTCGATACAAAGTGTTGGTTTGCTTTAAGGGAGTTCTTCTCATGTTTGATTCTTAATGTAACTCCTGCAGATACCTTGGTGCTCCTTGGCCGCTTAGTTTCCGGACTTGCTGGCAATTTTCCCACAAAACGACAGAGGCACCAGCATCCCCAGAGCTCTTAGGAGCTTGAGGAACCCTGCCAGAAGCTGCTTCAGGGCAGGGACTCCAGTAGCTTTCCCAGAGAATTAGGACTATTGGCTTTGTTTCAAGTCATGATTAAATTTGGTTTCAAAAGACCTAAATCGTATTATTTTGCTACTACTGCTCTGCTGTGCATTTAAGGCTACGACATGTCTAAGGCATCTGTTAATGTACTGTGTGTGGATAAAACGAATTGGGAAATCAGGTTTAAAACAAACAAAAAATAATTATTCTGATTTATTTTTTTCTGTTTAAGGAAATCTAACCCTGAAGTGAAAGAGTTCATGAAGAAGCAAGGATTTGGCACTGACTATGCTAAACTGGAATCATACTATATTCAGAAGTACGTGCTTAATTTTTAATTCCTGCCCAGCTTTTCATACCTGCTATCTGAGGATGTCAGGGTGCAGATATGTAAGTTATTTTAGGACTGTATTACAGTTTTCAAAAATTCCTCATTCATGCATGGAGTACATTGCAGTTTCTTTGCTATTGTTACACTGGGTGTAGAGTTTTCATCTTTAAAATGTGGGATGCAACAAGGATATGTAGGCTCATTCTAAACACACTCTGAATATATTGGGTATCTTTAAACTAGGTGTACTGAAATGTCAGTAAACAAGGTGGGGGGAAAAAATCAAAAGGTTTTTGCAGACATTTATTGATTTTTCTTAAGTGGCATAAATTTCAGCATCTTTTTGAGTTACTGGCAGTTCTGTACAGAAGTCTGTGTTAATATACATCCCTATCCTTATACATATGTTCTTCTAGAAAGAATATTGAAGGCCAAAATGAGAAAAGTCTGGCTTCCTTAGGTCCCTTATGAACCAAAAGTTGCAGTGTGCATTAGAGTAGGAAATACTGCTGTGTTGGGTGTCTGTATTTGAGCTGCTTGAAGTTCACTGGCATGGTCTTATTTCTAAATCCTAGGATTTTGGATATTGTTTCCTCCTATAACAAAGGATACATGGTCTGGCAGGAAGTATTTGATAACAAAGCAGAGGTAAGATGGAAAAGTAAATAGGATACTCTCATAAAACAACACAATATCGTGGGAGGCTTCCAAAATAGACTCTTCAGTAGTTTTGGTTGTGTTTTGTAAGCGTTTAAAGGAAGTCTGCAGACTTCCAATGGACAATACATACCAGTAAGTCTGCTCAGGTGTGGAGCCTAACTTGGAATTACCATTTATTTAATAGGTAAAATACGCTAAACAAGAACAGCAGCATTGCAGCACTTTCTTCAAAATAGGAGTAGATAATATCACTCAATGTAGAGCATGAGTAAAGCGTAGGAAAGTTTCTTTGCCATCTTATATATGTTAAGTTTTCTCAGGTAAAAGCACACCTGGACTTGTAACACCAGGTGCTCAGCTTTTAGAAGTTGTCAGGTAGCTGGTGCATGTAGGAGCCATCTCAGGGATCTGACTGTCTATAATTTGTACTTCACTCTAACATGAACTGTGCTTAAAACTAACAGATGGTTAGTTTTAAACAAAAGTTAGCTTCCAGTGTGCTCCGTTTCAAAGCAAAATGCCCCCCTACAAGTTTTGAAATCTGTTATTGTTTTTTTTTTTCCTGTCAACAGCAATGATGATTGTCTTTCATGTTGGTTTTAATTATTTTTATTTTTCCCTTCTAGCTGAAACCAGACACTGTAGTTGAAGTGTGGATGGCAAATAACTACGCTCACGAACTGAGCAGTGTCACTAGAGCAGGGTTTACTGCTATCCTGGCAGCTCCCTGGTATTTGGACTACATTAGTTACGGACAAGACTGGACAAAATACTACCGCGTTGAACCACTTAACTTCCCTGGTTTGTTACTTTTTTTTTATGATTGTTCTGTGCGTGAATGTATTTGGTTCATAATAAGGCATAAATTGAATAGATAAGGCTATTTAGAGGTGATTATTAGATTATTCTCTATAATCAAAGGTCTTGAGCATTTTCCAGAGTTGTGGTGACAAACAAATGAAAACAGAAAATGCAGCTTCCTGTTTCTCAAGTGGAGAAGCATCAGTTCCTCCAACATGTGGCACTGGTGTATGTGTGAAACAGGAAGCTGGACTGAATGAACAGGCGTGACATGCATTAGGGACAACACAAAACAGCTGATCGTGGACAGACAGTTAACTTGTATTTTGAAGCAACTTCATGCAGTGTTAGACTGTTAAAGAAAAGGGTATGTTCTCTCCCACTGGCTGAAGACGATAGTCAGAACTTTTGCTGTTTCCTAGGCTTTCTTTTTATGCCAAGTGTTAGTGAGAACATCTGAGTTCCACGGCTTCTTCAAGAAATGTTCTGTGTGTAGTAGAGGGAGCGGTTTGAATGAGAACTTGAATCCCTGAAGAGTGTCTAAAGGATAGAAGATAAAAGTTATAATCTTTTCTGCCACAGAAGGGAAATGTGTTCTCCAGGCAAATGAGCTAGTCATCCTCACATTCTACTACCAAAATGCTAAGTTTGTGTTCAGGACAGATATGTTATGTGGTTAAAAATAAGTAACAGCTGAAGAACAGTCCCGAGTATTGAAAAAAAAATAATTGTGTTGCATGCCCATGTCCTGGACAAATAGAAATTCCAACTTTCTGCTTTGAATACAGGATCTGAAAAACAGAAAAAGCTCTTAATAGGTGGAGAAGCTTGCCTGTGGGGAGAATACGTGGATGCAACTAACCTCACACCAAGATTATGGTATGAACTTCATTGTATTTTAGAACGCTAAAAGGAGAGTGAACTAACCAAACAGTACTGTATGTTGGTAGTAACAGTGCTAGAGTTCTATACTGAGCCTAAGCAGCTCTAAAAATTGATGTTCCTGGGTAAAAGACCTGATATTTACAACTTTTATCCATTCTCGGTTGTAGGCTGTATCTTCTCTAAAACTCAGTATATCTTCACAGGCCTCGGGCAAGTGCTGTAGGGGAAAGACTCTGGAGCAGCAGAAATGTGACCAACTTGCAGGACGCCTATAAAAGACTGTCTAACCACCGATGCCGCATGCTCAGGTAAGATCAGAGGTTCTAGTAAACCTGTGGCTCTCAAGCCTTAGAGCTAGTGGAGTTGAAGTACAGGCATAATTTGCTGGCTCTAAAATGAAGGGAAGCTAGCAGACTAATCTGATCACATAAATATCATCCCAAGTGTTTCAGTATCCTCAGAAGGGGAAAAAGAGTTACATTAAGACAGGAGTTCAAAAGATTCTTACAGATAACATTCTCAAAACCATGAACCCTCTTCACTGAAATGCTAGAACTTAGCTCTGTTCTGCTTTCTTCTAAAGAAAAGATGTACTCCGTGACTGACTTATTTCAGACTATGAAAGATATTAAAGGGCATATGGGAGGAGTACACAGACAGGATTAAAAATAGATTGATTTTTTTAAGTTACTGGAAATGAAAAGTTAATTGTTGCCACAGGTAATCAAATGGAGCTTCTTGCATGAGAGGTGGGCTTGAATGACCGCTTGTTTCAAGTATTGCCTTAATGTAGGGAGTGAAGGGGTGGATCTGGAGTCCCTGTTGAATTCAACTTTTTTTTTTAACGCCTACCATAAACTATATCAGTTCATAATAGAACTGCAGTGAACGATCTTTCTCAGAAAGCGTAGACAATTTACTGGTTGTTCATTGCTAGTGCTGTCTTTCTGTACTTGCGGCTGTAGAAATGAGTCAGTTCCGGGTCTTAAGCTTCAGCGTGACTCCCCTTCTAAAAGTGCACAGCCAGAAAGCAGTTTATGGTCGCTCAAATGTTGCTGCAATTGATCTACAGCAAGAATGAGCATGCCATTTAGTTTTTTAGTAGTCCATGGCAAACCATAGAAAATTCCAACCATGAGAAGGATTTTGAGATACATATACAGATCTGGTGTTTAGAGGACAGGATACATGGCAATTACAGTCAGCACTCAAAATTCAAGCACTCTCCTCAGATTCTTGTAGATACCTCAGCATGTGCTTTGTTGGCACATAAACTCATGGTGAATACTGACTGTCCTCCTTAAAAGTACTGCTTTTATGTAGGTTTTAAACCAGAAGGATGGTAGAGAAATCATCCCAATTTCATTGGCTAAATGATCAATCCTTCTGTCAGCAGTTATGCTGCCTTTCACTGGACCTTCCATGAGATTTCCTGACTTCTGTTTGAACCCCAAAGAGCTGATTTTATTAATCAAACTGTTAGAAAAGTTCAGAAAGTGGGCAAAGATCTATGTCCCTGATACCATTTTTGTGCATAGAATATGTATATGCAGACAGTGGTGGTTTCAGCAGGCTGAGGAGCCTTTCCAAATAAAAAAGCTCTGACTTGCTGTATGTATCAGATTACCAGGCAGAGAGTGAAGGGGCAGGCAGAAACAGCTAAATCACAGTCAGTGGAAGAACAATAGCTCTTCTAATCTAAGGGAAAGGTTACTGCTACTGAAATTGCACTGTAAAAGCAGTAGTTTCCATTCAGATCTGAGCTCAGCTTCCAGTAGTGGTGAGTTGAATGAAAATGACATAATCAGAGCTGCATGCAAAGGAAATATTAGTCTGAGAGGGGAGTGTGCCATGTTAACTGTCTTGTGTTTTCATATTCATTACTCATCTTAAAAGCAATGGATTTTACAGAAGAGTAAGACCACCAGCCCTGAAGTTAGGCTTTTTAGCTCATTTTCTAGTATTCTGGTAGGTTCACCTGAAACAAGGTTACTGTACTTGGCTTGGTCACCAAAATGCAATCTACAGAATAGGGCCCTTTTTCACTCTCTAAGTAGGCAGTCCATTTTGTTTACATAAAGCAGATTAAAACTGACTGCTCTTATCTCTGTTCCTTCCTAAACCACTAGCCCACTATTTGATTTATTCATACATATTTGACTTTATTTTAACAGCAGAGGCATAGCAGCTGAGCCTCTTTTTGTTGGCTATTGTCCCCATGAAGCAAGATGGCGGTGACTGCTTTGGAGACCTCCACTCAGCAACCTGAAGTGCCTCTGAGGTGTGAAGATGTGTACATGTGGTTTGATTGTTGAACCAAAAATATTTTAACAACTTTTAAAATAAAGGCATTTCACATGCTTGGTGGAGTAGACCTTTTTTTTTTTTTTTTTTTTTTTTTTAAATCTAGGATGATGAGGTTAGTTCCATATCAATATTTCATTAGAAAGAGGGATTCTTCAATATGAAGTCTTTATTTTCCTTCAGTTTTAGTTATGTGAAGTTACTTGCGTAGAGAGTCTGCTTTTTATATGTCAAAGTGCCTTGTCTTCTGCTACCTTTCCAAATAACTGCATAACTGCAAATAACAAATTAATTGTAGTAAATGTAGCAAATCTGGACCATTTAAAGCTTCAATCAGTCATTCTCAGACGTCAGAAAAATCCTTCAATATACACCAAGTAGGTGGGGACTGCTGTTGTGGGAGAACTCTGGTTCTTGTACTCAGTTTGCAGAAGCACCTATTCCTGGTGCTTGTTAAAGCAAACTAAACTAAGTTATACCTGGGGTCCTGAATTCTATTTCAAGTTGATTTCTAGCCATACAGAAACATATTTTTATAGTTAAGTGCTTCTTAAGCAGTCTTGTATACAGCTGAAAATGAGTCAAGATAACAGACTGACAAAAGTAGTTATTCATCTACTGCCATTAACTTATGAACTTCGCAAACTTTACTTAGTAAGAAATAGTCTCTTTTACACATTAATATGCACATAATGCTCATTCCTGTAAGAAGGATTTGCATCACTTCTCGTGGTTATCTCTAAGATAAGGATGGCTGAAGCAGCAGGCTGTGGATGAACCTCTTGTTCAGCTGCCCTGCAATTGCAAGGCTTTGCCTGAAGAACACGGTCTCTTGAATGTTCCCTTGGAAAGTCAAAAGCAGACATCAATCATACTGCAGTTAATTCATAGTTTGCTGCAATCAGTTCCTCACAGAAGAACATACTAGCCGATGTAGGAAGTCTCCTGGCAGTATTCAGTATAGGAGGAGAGGTCGTATCTTTATTTTTCTACAGAGCAAAGCAGTCACACCAACCCCATCCTCCTTTGAAGAAGTGCACTTTGCTCTTGACTGTTCAGGGCTTGGTAACTGGCTAACTCCAAAGTGAAAGTTGCTGAGCCTGATGTTAAAGAACGCAGAACTGTTGAGTAGCCCTGAACAAAAAAAGAGAAAACAAATATCACCTAATTCAGAAAGAAGATCAATTAGCAGAGAAGGCTCTTATATGCCTAGAGAAAAAGGGACAGAGCTTTAAGTACACTGCAACATTCTAGTAATTTTTTTAACATTACTATATTAAAAGTGCAATGCACACAGAAATTAACCTTGTTTTGTCTTGTGTTTTTTCTTTTCTTTTTTTTTTTTTTTTTTTTTTGACTATTCTCTGTAAGGCCAGTTTTTGCTGAAAACTGAAAACACACCATTTTAACAAACTGAATCATGTCCAAAATACTTCTCAGTTTGCAAGCACAGCAGTGAAACAGGCTCCAAATCCACACAACTCCTGAATAACTTGCTTCAGACCTCCAGCAACTAAAATACAATTAAAAACATCAATTCCAAATTTGCTCATACGTAAGAGGAAAAGTGATCTGAAGTCTGTAAGTCTTCTTATGCATTTCAACAGTGACGTACCATCATTTCTGCTAGTGGAACAGCAGCAATTACAACTTTGTTATCTTGACGACTCTGGATTTCCTGAATACTGCCTCTTCGTTGTGCAAGGTCAGCAAGTGCTGCACTGAGGTGATCTTCACTTACTGTGATTTCTAGACTCATCAGGGGTTCCAGTATTTGTATACCAGCTTTTTTCAAAGCCTGCATGGAAGAGATGGAGAGTTATGCCAAATCCTTTTTAAAAAACCCGATGTAAGAAATGCCTACATGGTTTTTTAGTACTGCCACTCAAATTTCCTACTTCCAAAAGCTATAAATCCCCCAAGCAAGAGTTACACTGTTCGAGATCAACTACCAGATAATGATATACCTCTATTTTCCCAGTGACACATCATGTTCCTGTGCTCTACAGCAGCTTGTGGCTTTGCTATACCTTTTGCAAGCAACGGGAGATGCAGGCTGATATCATTGTGTCAGAGGTATCGGGATGCACTGTCAGTGACTGTACTGTCACATCTATATCCTGAACAGGGAAACCTAGCAAGGGTCCTAACAAGAAAGAAAAAGAAAAAAAAGAACATTAAAAAACAGTCACTTTATTTTTTCCTGTCTCATAATGTTCTGAAAAGTTTCAGCATCAGTCTGGAGCTTCTTGCTTTCCTCTTCCCCTTCTCCCTATGTCCAAGGGCATGGCTACTGGCTATTTTGTTTCATCATTACCTAGCTTTGCCTAAAGAGAAAGGCATATAGACTCATAACTTCCTTATTCTCCTTATCAAAAACACAGCTAATGATTTTCAGAATTGAAAGTTCCTGAGCACGCTCATCCAAACAACTGCTCCCAAACTGTCTTATAAGTTACAATATCTAAAATTCATCTGCTAAAACAAGACATCAACTGAAAAAAAAAAGTAATGAAATCTTTTGTTTAACCTAAAACCAGAATATCTTCTGTATTTTCAACAGAGAGTGACTGCAGCAGATTCCTAGTACCAACCTATTGCCAAAACCACAACATTAACTCGATTCCGTAACAGATCACCTGCCTCTCTAGTAGTAACCTACGCAGGTTAACTCACTTCAACTGAGAAATCTCAACTAGACCAAAAACAGCGTTAGACTGGATGTGGTGCTTGAACCATGTCTCAGGGAAAAAAAAAAAATACATAGTTCTTTTTTTCCTGCAGAACACATGGCCAAATCAATTTTTAAAGGGAAAAAAGCATTTAGTGCTCAGAATGTTATGCTGTAGACTGCACAGCTCTGAAGAGTCTTCATAATGTGTGAAAAAAGTATTTACATGTTGGCCTCCAAAACCAGTTCCAGTTGCACTGCTGTGCTTCACGTGATGTCATCAAACAAATGCTTACCTATTACAATAGATCACAAAAACATACAGTTTGACTCAGAAAAAGCAAGCTTAAAACCAAAGGCATGCTGACTTCCACTGCTGGTATGGCAAAAGGGGTACGTAGCCATTTTTGTAGTTAAGGAAATTGCAGAAATTCCTTTGCACCTGAAGTACACTTATAGGTAATATGTTTTAGCTTTCAAGCTACCAGGTATTTTTTTCTTCCCGGAATCATACTGAACTGATTCCTGCAGAAAAGTTGGACCAGTGTAGCTGTTATAGCACTTCCTTTACCTTGAACACATGAATTCGTGATTCCATTTTCTATTGCTTCCTGGAGTTCTTTGGGTAGCACTTCAATGACACTCTCAGCGTACTCAATGCTAGGTTTGGTCACCGTTCTTTCTCCTGACACAGGCCTCACCTCTAGCTCTGTGGTCACAAAGTGTCTTTTATCTCCTACGACTTTATCCAATACATCTTCAGGAAACAAACGAACAGGAATTTGGTGGGGGAAAAAAACAACACATAAGTAAGTAACTTTCTGATGAATTTTAAGCAATTAAGTATAAATGAAAGATCTTTTCAAGTAAATCAAGCAACAAAGCAAGATACAAGATGTTCCTTAGATTCCTTTTTACCAGTGGCTTGTGCAGCGTTTAGGATGGTTTCTCTGTAGGCTATTTGAAGTGGTCCCAAATATGTCTCTATTCCATATTCACGTTTGATTCGGTCATGAATGATCTCTATATGCAGTTCTCCCATGCCACAGAGAATGGTCTAATGAGATGACAGTTAAGAGAGAAGCAGAAGAACATACAAAACTCAGGTTTTCACAAGAACTGTTTAAAAAAGGGCTCACATCTTTGCACCTACATGATACAAACACTGAGAGAAGCTTTTCATTCACAGTAATCTAAGAATGTAAACTAACTGAAGAGTGGTCCTGACAGTTCTAAAGTAAAATTCAAGTACAAGGTGAGGAACACAAGATTCATCTTACCTGCCCTGTGTCAGGATCTATTTTCACTTTTAAACTTGGATCTTCACGCTGAAGGCAGCTCAATGCATGATCCAAGTCTGTGCATAAACAACAAACGCCATATCCAAAGAGTCTTCAGTAATTTGAGAATCACAGAGAATCCCTAAGCATCACTTTCCTTGTAGGGTCATATCTTATTCTCAGAAGTAGTCTAAAGGACCCTTGAGAAGCATGTATTTCTGTAGACACTCAACTCAAATTACACACAACTTGCAGCTTCTCTCCAACACATTAATTGCGTGCTAGAGAGAGCTTCCATAACTGATGAGTCTTCTTAAATAGCAAAATCTAATGACACTAAGCAAAAGCTGAACAATCTCCATGCAACATTTAGAGACAGAAGCTTCTGAATACAAGGACAGTCTCACTTAAAAATGATAGCTTACTGGAAAAATAACCAGTTTAAATTCTATCATGAAAAATACATCTTTTCAAGTCATCTTTTACACTTGTATAACGACATACATGAAAATAAGTGTGTCATCAAACAGTAAAACATACCATTCCCTTTTTATAGGTGAGAAAAACTGTCAAGTCTTATATGATTTACCTACATTTTTACAGATGAGTTCAGCAAGAGGAAGTTAAAATGCAAACAATTTTTCCTGATTCCCCATTATCTTGTACAATTGCAAAAGAAAACAGCTATAAAAAAGAGCAATGATGGCAAAATAAACTCACAGCTGAAACTGTATTTATCTGTTTCACAGTCTTTGGAAAAAAAACAACAAAACATAACGGAAACAACTTGCAACCCAGCAGCTCAGACTGCAAGACAGGTGGTTCACAATCTAAGTTCTGCCTTGCTCCATTCCAATCATACTACAGTGGCACTTATTTTTCTTTCGCCTTCACCCTCCAACCATGCTCAGCTTTGCTGGAATGTCCATAGATAGTCTTTAAAGGGTAAACTTTCAAAGAATCAAACTGGTTCTCTGGTAGAGATTTTTGTGAAAGACAGCAAGATTAAAGGTCACACTGCATAGACAAACCCTAACTAGATATGCAGTAGTGTTGGTAAGGGGAGACTTTGCAGCAAACCATAAAACTGTGAATGCTGACTAAAAAGAAGCACAAGGTAACTCAAGGCTAGCTGTACACGGAGACTCTGCACAGCACCCCTGCATAACTGCAACAAAACTAAGCATGATAATAAGAAAGGAGAAAACTTCCAGTACTTGAAGGGAGCATATCTACAGGAGGGGGAACGGCTGTTTACGAGCCTGGATAGTGATAGGACAAGGGGGAATGGTTTTAAACTGAGACAGGGGAGGTTGAGGTTGGGTATTAGGAGGAAGCTTTTCATACAGAGGGTGGTGACACACTGGAACAGGTTGCCCAAGGAGGTTGTGGATGCCCCACCCCTGGAGGCACTCAAGGCCAGGCTGGATGTGGCTCTGGGCAGCCTGGTCTGGTGGTTGG
>PPHD01023556.1:0-12429 GCA_002909625.1 Bambusicola thoracicus
CCCCCCCCCCCACATCACATCCCGCTTCCAGGCCAAGAAACACTTCTCTGCACACCCCCATTTCAACACCATTTTTTCCAGCACAGACTCCAGGAGCAGCCCCAGCATTCCAAACACAGCAAGGAACCACAGCAGCCCCCAACACGCCAGCCTTCCCCCCATGCACGCACATTACTCACCCCACCAGCTCGACGTGAGCACTGCAATTAGCAGATTCCAGCCACAGCAACACAACACCAGGCTTCAGCAACCTGTCTCCAGGTGCCAGTGGGGAAAATGCCTGCAAAGAGCAAGCACTCCCCCCCTGCTCATGCTTTGCAGCAGGAAGGTCCCACCCCTGTGCAGCCAACGAGCTGCACATGGGCCAAAGGCACAGGTGAAGCAATCGCCACCCCAGCACCGTTTCGTTTCCTGCACTCCCAGCACGTCCAGCTCTCAGCTTGGCTCTCGCCAAAAAAGCACATGGAGGAGGGAAGGATGGGAGCTGCAGATGCCCTGAAGGCACCCGGTGCTCACCTCGGGGCTCAGCAGAGCACAGACGCGGGGCGCACCGCTGCGCTGCACTCAGCACCCATGGGGTGACACAGCCCGCAGCAATGGGAGCAGGGTGCTGTCAGGGGGACCCAACTTTCTGCTCCAGCCATGCCTGCGTCCTCCCTCAATTCGCAGCAATTACGCTCGCGTTCTGCTAGACAAATAGATTTTACAAGCCCTCAGTTAAATGCGGATAATTACAGCTGCCTGCACCAGGGGACAGCCCTGCCCGGGCTCAGGAGAAGGAACCACATCCCGGCTCCGTTAATGCTGTAAATTAGCACAGAGCGTCCCAATGGCAGCAGAGCAATTATCAGAGATCCCCCCCTTTCCTGCTCCCCCCCTCCAACCCCCCCGCACTGTGTGTGTGTTTCCAGGCATATGCTGCTGTTAATGGGGCTTCTGTCACTTCAGCTGCTGGCGGAGATTATTTTATCTTGGGAACCACTTCCCATGTCGGAACGCAGACTTCCAGCTCTAAATCATCACGGAGGGGAACACGCAGGTGGAGGGGAATGCAGAGGGAAGCAGCAACTCCTGCAGCACTGCTGGGAAGGGCAGGGCAGCAGCTTGCAGCCCAGAGGGGTCCGCCACCACCGAGCCCCCCCTGCGCCCACCTTGGGGCGCTCCTCCCTGCAGCCCAACAGAGTAAAACAGGCGATGCAGAGGGAAACTGCTGCATCTTCCCTGATGCTCCGTCACAGCACAGCCCCCAGTCTGACTCCACCGGGCCCCCACCACGGCCCCCCTGCCACGCAGTCTGCGGGGTGGGCACCCACCCGTGCCCAGGGGGCTCCTAGCAGAAGGAGCTCATGCGCTTGGCTGCTGCTCAGGAGCCTCGATGTTCCTGAAATATCACCTCCCCGTGGGCAGCTCCGTGTGCAGCGCTTGGGATGCGCCGGAGCATCGCTGCCATGTAGGTCAGAGCGAGGAACAGCGCAGCGCCTCCAGGAAAAAGGGTTTTCCTCCTGATCCGGTACCCAGCATGGGACCTCCGCGAGGCATGAAGCCGGGGTGGGAGTGGAAATGGGATTTAAACACTGCCGGGTCCTGGGCTGGAGATAAGCTGCCTTTGCTGGAGGCTCTTTGTGGTCCTCAGAGCAGAGCATCTGCATCAGAAAGCACCGGCAGAATTTGGAGCAGCGGGGGAGCGTGGCTGGGCGCCAACACACACATCATGAATAGGGCACAGGCAGGTCCTGGCAGATACATCCCTGTGACCCTGCAAGGACCCTGCACAGCCCCACTGTCTGCCCACAGGGTGCAGGGATCCCAGCTCCTCCCTGTAATCCCCTCAGCCATAGCAGAGCAGGACCTGTAGCAGCAGCCTGTGTGCCCCCTGCACCTCTGGGAGAGCCAGGGCTCCATGCTCTGCAGGCAGCCAGTGGGGCTGAGAAATGCCACACTTACACAGGGCTGAGCCTCACAGGAGGGAAAGATCAGCTCTGGGACTGGCAGAGGGGTGGGATGGGACGGGACAAGATGGGATGAGATGGAATGGGATAGGATGGCAGAAGATAGGATGGGATAGGATGGGGCAGGATGGGATGGGATGGGATGGGACGGGACAGGACGGGATGGGTGCATGCAGCAGTGAGGCCACCCAGCCCCATGCTCCTGCAGAGCTCAGTGTCCAGCACACACACACCTCTCCCCCGCTGTGTCACAATGATGGAGTGCAGGATGCAGGCACCGTAATGGTTTCATCAACTTAGCTACTTTTTATGAGAAATTTGTTCCAATCCGTCCACTTTCCCAGGCTGCTGTCACTTTAACAGATGCCAGACCAGGAAGAATAATAATCGTGATAGAAAAACTTTGCGCTGGAGCGAGCAGCTTCCCAGGGAGGGGGCGGGGGGTGGGCGAGGGCTGATGTCTGCAGGAGCCCCGAACAGCTCACAGCTCAACCTGCCACGCTCCCATGCCCTCTTCCACCCTGATGGGAAATAACCGCATGCCCGCGGGACACGGCTGAAGACGGGAGCCGTCCCTCCGCCTCAGGAAGCCCCCCTCTCCCCCACACCCCCAGAGCCTATTTCAGTCCCAACGCCTCTCCCCTCCCAGCCCTGCGCCCCCCACGCAGCTCTGCTCTGCCGTCCCACCCGCAGCCCTCCCGCTCCCCACTCCCACGCTCAGCGCAGCGCTCAATTATGCCCCAGAGCACTCTGTCACTTACTCCTTCCACCCACAACTTTGCCAATTAACTCCGGCGCTCGCCTGCTGCCGCCCCGACTGTGCTCGCCAGGGAACAGCCGCCTGCAGCACGTGGAGCCACGGGGAGGGCCGGGCAGCAAACCCCACTGCGGGGCAGACATCCCTATCCTGGAGTCTCCCTGCAGCCAGAAATCAGCCTATGGCAAAGGGAAACTGAGCAGCCCTGCAGCCATGGGGCACACTGCAGCCACGGGGCATACAGCAGCCATAGAGCACGCTGCAGCTATTGGATACAGCGCAGCCATGGGGCACACCATAGCCATAGGGCACACAGCAGTCATAGGACACACTGCAGCCATGGGGCCATACTGCAGTCATAGAGCACATTGCAGCTATTGGGTACAGCACAGCCATGGGGCACAGAACAGCCATGGGGACACTGCAGCCATGGGGCACAGCACAGCCGGGGCTGAGAGCTTCCCTTCTGCAGCCAGAGGATTTGACACAGAGAAAAAAGCAGCAGCAAATAGTGCTGAAGCAGCCTGTGGGCCGCCCTACTAATTAGCAGGTTTAGCAATTCCGTGATGGGATTGCAGGAGTGGCTGAGAAGGACGTGGTGAGGGCAGTGCAGCACCCCCTGCCCCACGCAGCACCAGCAGGGATGAGCTCCTGACAGCAGCTCCTGCCGGGTATGCCTGCTCCACTCCTGCCCTCCTGTGGAGGCTGTGCCAGGCACGGGGACACTCAGCACCCTCTGCCCCACACCCTCCCCCTGAACCCCACATTTGGGGCACAGGGATGCTGCCTCAGCCCCGAACCCTGACCCCTGGACCAGTGGGGCACGGTACACACTGGGGGGAATCCCCGGTGCTGCGATGCCAGCCCTGCCCAGCACAGCTCAGAGATGAGTCACCGCTGGGAGATGAGTTCTATTTAAAGGGCGTTATTCGTAGAAAACCGAGTTTTAATAACAGGGCATCAAACGAGGAGAAAATACCAAACTTCCAAGCGGAGCACATCTACTGCTCGGAGGCACGAGGATCGCACGGAGCTGCTCTCCCTCTGCCAGATAGGCACTGGGAGCCCCCGGCTGCTCCCTGCTGCTGCTGTGCAGGAGCATCCCCGGCCCCAAAGCATCGGGGCGGCCGCCCTGGGCACGGCCCAGCCATGGGAGTGGGGCGATGGGAGCGCAGTGATGGAGCTGTGCTGTGGGAGGGCGGGTAGAGACAGCGCTTTAAAAATAGATCAAACTCTCCGCTCCGGAGCCATTTCATTAGAGCAGCGCGAGCTGTTGGGCTGCTGACACCTCTGCGAAGTTTTCCTTTACGGATTTGGAAAACAGCTGAGGGGAAAAATGATGATGACAGCAGCGCGGGGCTGTTTTCCACAGGAGAAAGTGAGGGAAGGAGCACCCAGCAGCACACTGAGCCCAGAGGGCAGAGAGCGGTGCCGTTGGGCTCTGCACTGCTGCAGAACTGAGGCCACCCCCTGCTCAGTCACAGCTGCTTTTGGGGTTTTGCTGGGACTTTCCTAAGCCCAAAGCACAGCGATGGATTCCAAACCAGAGCAGACCCCGCATCAACAGAGCAGATCCCACCCTGCAGTGCTGAGCGCATACAGCAGCCCCACAGCACTGTGTGTGCAGCTGCAGGAGCCCCGCGCTCCTCAGGTCCCGGTGGGCTCCCGCTTGCTGTGCCCGGGCGCTGTGGGGCTGACAGACCCACAGAATCACCCAATCATGGCATACTCTGAGTGGGAAGGGACCCATAGGGGACAGCAGGAGAAGCACCTTGGAGTGGCAGCACCGTTGGCCCCACGTCAATGCCACACTTGGTTTGTCCCCCTGCCCTCAGCCTCCTCAGTCCCCTCCCCATGCACAGCTCTGACTCCAAGGGGGGAACTACTGGGCCACATTCCGCCTCTGCCAGAATTTAATGAGTAATCAGTGCCAGGGTCACCTTTCCCCGGGTGAGGCTCCCATGAATACCGGATGCAGACACAGCACGGCACAGCGGCTGTGTGGGAACAGAGCTGCAGCAATGGACCCCAACCCTGGGATGCAGGGATATCGCTGCTGGCTGGCTGGCACCAGAATGGTGCCATCGTGGCACCCGGTGCCCCGTGTCCCGTCCCATCCCTGGGTGCCATTGCCAGAGCAGCACAGAGAGCCATCCCAATGGAATGGTTCCCAGGGCCCTCTGGCTGCGATTCTCAGCTCCTCCTGCAGCACTCATCCCAGCTGGGGGGAGGCTGGAGGGGCTGTGCCATAGGGATGTATTCCAACACGGCCCTGGAGCACGCAGCCCCCAGCTGAGGCTCCCAGCGCTCCCCTTTTATGCACGCCGCAATTGACTCATGTTCTTAAAAGGAAAATTGAGGGGAGGGGAAGGGGGGGGGGATAAAAAACAGAAATGCCTCTGAATCCAACCTCAGAGAAAGCGTGGGAGCTCTCCGGAGAGGAGGAAAGCACTTTCTCTATAATTCACCTTTTGTCATTTAATCACCATCCCTTCTCTCTGCAGCACTGCTGGGTATAACGGCTGTGCGCGGGGAAATCCGCCTCGCCGTGCCTGGGAAGCACTGCCTCCAGCACCAGGGCTGTGAGCATCCCCTGCGCCCGGCCACGGCCCCACACCTCCAGCCCTGGCCCTGCTCACCACCACGCTCGCCTCTGCTCCGAAAGCAGCTTACCGAGCAGCTGGCGGAACGCCAGAGTCTTTTCAGAGAAATGTGAGCGATGCCCAGGGAAGAGCTAATCATGTGTCATGGAAACAACTTCGTGCCACTCAGAGCGCCGTGGGAGTGAGCGCGGTGACACGTGGCCGCAGAGCCGGGCTGCTCTCCGCGTGGTGCCGTGGGTCAGCACTGCTGCGTGCCATAGCCCTGAGCATGGCATCAAGGCTCAGGGATGCGCGGTGGCACCAGCACAGCTGTGGGGCTCCTCTGGACAGTGCTCCTGGCAGAAAGCAGCCTGGGGCTTCGGGCAGGCTTAAGGCTGCAGAATGCGACCTTGGTGCAAACGGCCCCGTGTTGGTTCAGCCTCAATCACACAGAAAGAAACAAAACTCCACCTGCAAAGCAGGGCTGGCTATGGGAGCGAGGAGCGGAGCACCTCAGAGGGCACTGCCTCCAAGCTGCCAGGAGAGCAGAGCTTTACTTAATGCAAGGAGAGGAAATAAAGTCCTCAGCGAGAGGAATAAAGCTCACAGAGAGCAGCCCCAGAACTAAGCGGATAAAGAACGGAGCCAACGGGATCTGAGCCACAGGAGCTGGGGAGCACCAGGAAAGCGCGCGTGGCACAGAGCACAGCTCCCAGCAGCAGGGGAAGGGCAGAGCACACGGAGCCAACAGCACAGAGAGTAGCACCGAGCACGTGGGATGCAGTGAGAGGCAGCAACGCCCTACCAAAGCTGCAGCCCTCCTGCAGGGTGGGCGGTGCATGTGGCCCAGCACGGCACCACGGGCAGCAGCAGCACCGGGCACCGCCAGCCCCAGCAGCACCAAGTTCAGAACGCCGCGCGTATGGAGCGCGCAACAATTTCTGCTCTAACCTGGAAAAACACCCAGAGAAACATCTAGGTACATTACTCAGTTCCAAGCTGACTATGAGTCACCATCTCCTGCATCTGTGAGAAGAAAAAAAAAAAGCAAGTGTGTTTCTGGGTTGCTCGCTTGGGAGGAGAGAGATTTCCAGGAGAAACGAGGAGGGGCGGCTGCACTTTGTGCACAGCATCAGCCCATCCGGAGCCACAGCATCGGAGCGGCAGCTCAGGGCATCTCCTGGGGCACATCCCCACAGAGGGGCCGAGCAGAACGCTTTGGGATCCCCATGCCACACACCCCACACCTCCGCGGGCCTTCTGGACTGCTTGGCTAACCAAGCGCCCAAATCCGGGCTGCGCATCAGATGGAAAGCCTCCATCCCATCATAAACACAACGAGCTATTTATAAACCCCCAAACCTCTTTTTTAATTATCATCACCCTCCCCACCCCCCATTCCCCCCCCACCCGGGAAGAAACAAACCAAACAAATAAAGAAAGCAAGCAGAAGATGCTGCGCCGTGCTGCTGAGCGCACCCCAGCACGGAGCCACGGCTCTGCAGCGCTGCGCCGCTCCCCAGGCAGTGCCCAGCGGAGCAGATGGCGGCGTGGGCGCGAGGTACCAGCCTCCTGGCAATCCGAACAGCTGTTACCATTAGAAAATGCTAATTGCCATCAATCAGGACAGCACCTACCCACATTTACATGCAAGCACCAAAAAAAAAAAAAAAAAGCCATTAAAAAAAATTACGTCTAAATTTCGCCCGGGTACAACACCCGGTGCATGTTAAGTATGCGGAGCTGCTGTGGTGCTGCAATGGGGACGGTCCCAGCGATGGGGGCCCAAGGTGCTCCCGCAGCCCCACAGCTCCTTTTGCTCCAGGAACACGTGGCGCTCCATCCCCACTGAGCGGTTTATCAGACCCCGTTCCAGGCACAGTGTCAGTGCTGTGGGGCAGACCCTCCCCGCAGCCCCCCCTGGGATGCGCTGGCACCGGGGCACTGCTGCTGGGCTCCCACAGCCCTGCGCTGCGCCGTGCTCTGGCCGCGGCCCTGGAAGCTGACAGGCTCCCACTGGCGTGAGCAGGTTGCAGCACTGCTGCTCGCTCCCTGCAGCTCCCACCATCACTCAGCAGCCGAGGGAATGGCTCGGAGCCGCAAGGTCACTCAGCAGCACCATCTGTCCGTGCACCGCATGCCTCACCCTGGGGAGAGCAGGAGGAGAACGATGGCAGCACGCCGAAGGCCATCCCCTCCAAACAGTGCCTGCAGCCACTGCATCGATGGACACACTGCTGGGACGCACCCACCTTGCCCATTTGGGACCGCACGCAGGAGCACCCCGACAGCTCCATGCCCCTCTCTGTGCCAGGGCCTATTTTGGGGAGCTGAAGTCACTTGCACTCAGGCTCTGAAGTCACACCCGTCTGCTTGTGCTACATCTCCCGTGCCTCAAAGTGTCACAACAAGAGAGCTATCGCTGTCGAGGCAGCCGTCTCCCACACGTGCTGTCCCAGATGCATTCCCAGCACTGCGGTGCGAGGCTGCCAGCACTGCTGGGCACGCAGGGACCGGACCACACCAAGCCCAGCCACTACATAAACACTGGACCTGAGTCAGTGCGCAGACTTGATGAAGAGGAGCGCTTCAGCAGGTGCTGCGGCACATCCTGATGCTCAGGGACGCCTATCCCAGCACTGGTGCCACTGCCACAGCCTCAGTGATGCTGCCCCAGTGGGAATGACCCAATGTGTGCAGCCTTGAGCCCCACATCCTCACCCCACCCCAGTGGGAGCAGCCCGCCTCCTGGCCCTACACCAACCCCAGGACCCCAAGCCAGCCCCGGGATCCCCAGGCTGGCCCGGCAGCAGGACGTTGTCCTACAGCAAGCCCTGCTGTGCTCGAGATTGTTTCCATATGGGAGCACCAAGCAGAGCTGCCAGCTCCCAGCGCTTGCTGCTACATCTGGAAACTCTTCTCACCCTTAATTGTTCTTAATGCTTTAACACGCGGAGTGACTAATAAGACACTAATTGGGCGGCGTTAGCAGCGAGAGGTGGTGTGGGGAGCGCGGCTGGCAGTGCCCTCTGTGCTGTGCTGGTTCTCTCCCAGCCACTTCACTGCCACGGTGCTGCCAACATCAGAAATCTCAGAGAAACCAGCACTGCTTTCCCTTCTCGGCCTGTCCCAAAGCGGTGAGCAAACTCATCTCCCGATGGCACAGTGAGCCAGGAGCTGCATGTTTCAGCTCGCTGCCCCACAGCCACTTGTTGGCGGCTGAGGAGCTGGGGGAGATGAGAGCGGCTGCAGTGCAGGGGGTTGGGGTGGGGGAGGCTTTCATGGTGGGGTCCGAGGAACGGGGACACAGAGGATGGGGACACATAGGGATGCGTGGCCCCGCTGGGTCCCCAAGCCCGTCCCATCCCGCAGCGCACCGCAGCCCTGCCCCGGGCACACCGCGCTCACTGGATCTGCTCTGCAGCGGGAAATAGCACAAATCTTGTTACACACCGCCTAAGCCTCCCTGGGCATGTTTTCTATAAATCTCCTGGAATTTATTATATGATAACTAGCCTGGAAAAGCCAAATTAAATCCACAGCCAAGAAACTGACTTTCAAGTGTGACCCAATTTCCTCACTCAGAGGGGAGGGGGAGAGGGGATCCCGGTGACAGCCGCTCCCAGGCTGACCTCCCCCTGCAGCCGCCCCCCGTCCTCCCCCTCGCCGCAGCCCCGTGCTGACTTTGGGGATGGAGCTGCAGCCTTTCATGTCTAAGCGGATCTAGCACTCCCACTCACGGAACAAAAGCGCCTCGAGGGCTCCCCTTTCTGATGTTTCTCCATTGCTCAGTTTCAAGCCTTCCTTCCAGGAGCGCTTTCCCCGCAGGGAGGGCTCGGTTGGATTGGAGGATGATGGGGAGCATCTCCGCGGGGCTCAGCAACATGCCGCCTGCTTTCGCAGTGAGGACACATCTGGGAGCCCCCTGAGCCGCGCCAAGCACCGTGCCCCAGGGCTGGGGATGCCACATGGCCATCCACGGCAGCCGCAGGCCGGACACCCCCAGCACACGGCACCCGGTGGCAGCGCGGGGCACGGGGCAGCGCAGGGCTGTGCAGCCCTGGGGGTGGGCTGGGGCTGTTGTTCTGGAACAGCATGCACTGGCAGAGCTGCATGTGGGAAGCTTGCATAATAGCGGCAGCCCACACTATGCCTGCTCCTACCCAGCATGATCAGACCCTCGCTTTCATGAGCAATAACATCCACCCAAAGTTTTCTAAAAGACAAAAAAAAAAAAAAAAAAGAAAAAAGGAGCTTCAAGGTGATACACAGAGCTCAGCTTCCTTTGCTGCCTTCAAGCTGATTAATGCAGCTGGGGAAATACATCTGCACAGCCTTCTCGCGGAGGCTTCGCTTTAATCCTTCTCTCAGGACAACCTCTGCCCCCAGCGGGGGGACGCAGCTCCTCCAATTCACACTCATTTTCCCATTCCAGAGCACTCCCATGGCTCAGATGGAGCAGCGCAGCAGTACAGGGGGCTCTCCCCACACCACTGGGTGCTGTCCCATGGGAGGTGCACACACACCGCATCGCATCCCATGCAACACCCCAACATCGTGCAGGCTGCTGCTTATGTTGTGCAGCTCCAATCGATGGGGATGGGTTGCAAGTAAAGCAGCACCCACCCCACAGGTGGTGGCACGCTCTGAGGGAGTTCCATGGGAGCATTCATACCCAGGCAGGGGGCACCCAGTGCCAGTGCTGGGTATCTGATAGCTCGGATCGGACCACGGGCTGCAGCACCAGGCACAGCCCCAGGAAAGCAGGACCTGCCCTCAGCCCCACGGAGACCACGCGCTCCCTCCCTGCCCAGCTGTGTGGGGACAGACAGACGGACGTACCTGGGGGCGGAGAGGTGCTGTGGGTGCAGCCGGAGCTCACGCTGCTGTCTGCCCCTGCGTGCGGTCTGGAAGAGCTGTCGGGGTCTCACAGCAGCGGCTGCTCAGCCTGCAAGAGAGAGGGAGAGGCTCCAGTGCTGTCCCTGTGTAGGCATCACCGCTAATAACGGAGGAGGATGCAGCAAAGCTGCTGAGTGGCACAGCTTGCAGGGGCTCATGTATGCTTTGCCCCATCCCAGCACACAACTCGTGGCCGTAGCACATCCCACCTGGCTGCAATGGGCACAGCACGGCCCCCCCGGGTTCAGAGTTTCCCCTTGGTGGGGGCATCTCAAAGCAGGATGCAGCACACAGCCTGGGGAATGGGAGAGGCGAACACCCACAGCCCCTCAGCTCCACCAGGGAGGCAGCTGCAGTCCCACACTGTGTCTGCATGGTTCCATTTTGCTTTCCTCCCACTGAGCAAAGTGGGCAATCCTTTATCACATATCCCCCACTGTCACAGCCTTTCTCCCCAAGCCAGGTGGGACAGCATCAGTCTTGGCACTGAGCATTCACCATCCACCCCTCGACCCCTCGCAGCAGCCTCCCCGCCCCATGTGAGTGATGGAGCCTGCAGTGCAGCGAGATGGGCCCCACACCAGGAGCAGATTTATCCCTACAGCAGAACAGGGGGCAGAGGGCGGCAGATAAGTCGCTGGGAAGCGGCAGGAGCGTCTTTCAAGGTCCTCCAAGGTTGGCTCATTACAAAGCAAAGAGAAGAGGGAAAGCAAGTGCCCATAGCAGCACAGCACACAAGCAGCCCTTCCATTCCGTGCAGCCCAGCGCTGGGGAATGCAGCATGGAGCTCTGGGTGAGGGTCGGTGGTGACACCAGGACAGGGCACAGCCAACAGCACCACCAGCACAGATTCGAGCAACATCCCAGCAGTGAGCAGCACGGCACCTGGATGGGGCCATCAGTCTCTATGCAGCAGCAGCACGGCTGCCCCATCCCATAATGCTGCAAAGGGACCAAGAGCCACTGCTGGGAGCCCACGGAGCCACTCAGACATCAGCACCAGGCATGGGGTGCCCTCAGCTCCAGGCATCCCCACTGCATGCAGCCCACAGCAAGCACTGCACCTGCGAGACCATGGAGAGCCCCAGGGAGGAGAGGACCCACGAGCCATGCAGGGAGTCCCCAGGCTTCCCCAACCTGCTGGAATTCCCCTTCCATCCAATTATTCCCTCTCATTAGGCTCTGCTCCTGATTAACGCGCGTAGCAAGAGCGCAGCTCAACAGAACCGTGCGCTTCAAAGCCCCCCCCAGCCCCCGCCATCCGTCACCTCTGAAGTCAATCTGTCACAGCCCAATTTCCTAATCCACCCTGCACGGAAACCCATTTGCTGCTCTCCCTCAAATTAAGCTCCACTCGCAGCTCTGCTCCTCTCCTCCTTTGATTATTTTTGTTACCAGACACCGAAGCGGAGCGCAGGGTTAAGTGGAGATTCAGCCGTGCGGGCTCCTGAGAGCGGTTTTTAATCACGCACGCGGCTCCTGTGCTCTCCCACCGGCACAGCCACCATTAATCACCGCCAAACCGCTTCCTGCAGGCAGGGGACCCACAGCCCCAGGGTGCCCATAGACCGTAGGCAGCACTGCTGGGCTCCTCACCACAGCACCTCCTTGCCAACACAGACACATCCGCCCGCCGTTCCACTCTTGCACTGCAGGGTTTATCCAGGATGAGAAAAAAACTGAGATGCTTAGGGCCTCAGGGAACATCACAGAGATGTGAGAGGTGGGTCAGGTAGGGGTGAGGGAAGGGCAATGGGCACATTGAGCTGCTGGAGCTCAGGGAGCGCTGGGACATCGCTCTCTGATGTAGGGGTTGGGTGATGCTGGGGTTGGGTTCTGTGGTCCCCGTGGGCTCCTTCCAACTCGGGATACTGTATGACTCCATGCTTATGTACAATGAATGTGGGACGTGGGAGCGCATTACCGATCCCCAGGCGCACTGCTCCCTGCACGCTGCTGAGCTGGTCCCAGACAATAAACCATTGCGATTGGATCTACAACCCAACCCTGGGAAGGCTGAGGAGAGAGTTTATCAAAGCCAGCAGCACCCCGGGGAGGAGACGAAGCGATAACGGGCGCTGCAGCAGCGATCCCAAGGCCAACCCCAATACCGGTACAGCCGTTCATTTCTGGGCTGCTGGGAGGATGCTCTGCCCCAGCCCCATCTCTGCAGGACACGCACCCATAAACATCTGTGACTTGGGTTTCACTGCGGCAGCATGGCTATACAGAGCTGTCCTTT
>PPHD01023557.1:0-12428 GCA_002909625.1 Bambusicola thoracicus
AGACATGCATGGGTTTTAAATCAGGTTTGTCTTTCTAGAATTCTGTTCTCTAACTGGAAAAAATAGGCTGGCAGTGACTAACTTTTGCATAGTAACTACCATCAGTAATTATTGTTTTCCTCCAGTTCTGAATAATAAACTTTATTTGTACTATTGGAAAGAGTATGAATTTGCGGCCTGTGGTTACTGAACACTGGTTTGTGTGTGCAGTGCTTCAGTTGGAAGAAATGGCCCAAAAGTGATACTGTGATTTACGCATGGAGTCTGTGATGGGTGAGCAGCTTCCATAGCCCGGTCACAGTTACACACCAAACCCTAAATATGTCTTCAACTTGTTAGAGTAGCTGAGCCTGTTGTGAAAACCTTGGTAAAAAACATCCCTAAATTAGGTGCTGCTGAAGTGAGTTGATTTCTAGGGAATGAACTGTAGGACAAAATTCTTTTCTCATCTCCTTTGTCTCTGATGCTCTGAATCTTCGGGTACAGAAGACCAGGCGTGTCTGTGTCTAATGGTATTGGAGGTTCTCTACGTTGCAGAGAAAGCATCTGTGTAATTTTGCTTGCCAGCAATTCGTGTTGATTTAGCTAGAAGTGAAGAATGGCTTTGGGCTCTGCTGCCCCAAATAAAAGACTGTCAGGACAGGCAGCAAGAAGCACCCACTTCAGCCTTATTTCTATTATAATTGTAAAATGGAGGGAACGGAGAAAAAAAGGCTGGCTCATTATAGCACTTTTGAAGATAGAGCCCAGCTGAAGTGCTCCAGATCTGTCCTTATCTGTTTGTTCACTTTCTTCTCCCCACATTTATATTCTGTTGCAGTGTGTTTCAATTACTCTGTGTGAACTCTGAGCTGCTTTTAGTTGCTCCTGAGAATGATGGCCTAGCTAAATGGGAAAAAAAATCATGTTTTTAAGCCTTTGAAAATGTAGATGGTAGGAATAACTGTAGTCCTTCTTACTGATTTTAGTTGTCACAGCCAAAAAGTAATTGGCTCTGTGAGAGAATAGTGAATCTTTTTCCTGTTACAAAAGTGTAGTGTTAATCTACCAACATTTGAAGGTGTTTTAAGAATGTAGCGTTTGCTTCTGTGCTGATGCTGAAACAAGCCGTTTGCATATGCTGAGATGTGGTTCATTGATACAAATTTGTTAGAGTCAGTTGTTTTTGTGAAGCCACTTTTTTCCTCTCACTGCTGTTAAATACGTGTTCTCTTTGTTTGGTCCTTGCTGGGAAAGAATGGTTCAACAAGTTCCAGAAAACATAAGTTTTCCAAATGAGGAAGAGAAGATACTGGAGCTCTGGAAGAAGCTTAATTGTTTCCAGGAATGCCTAAAGCAGTCAAAGAATAGGCCTAGGTAAGAACCTGCTGAAAGCTGGAGCACTATATGTGACAATGCAACGTTGGGTAAGCTGGACTGGCTGTTCTTGGCCGCAGTTCTGTTAACAAAGCCACTCCCTTTGGAGATAGCAGTTGTGGCTGATGTTTCCCCGTCAGTTACCATGCATGTTTCAGTGTACGGAGAGTCAACAGTGTGCATGCAGTAGTAATAAAATGACAGCTTCCTGCTTGGTGGGTTTATAAAACAAATCCACAGGTAAGGAAGGACGGTTCCTAAGCACATCTGCCAGCTGTCAAGCAGCATTCTGGCATTTTCAGTAATAATCGTGGTAGAACTGGCAATCAGGAATGGAATGAGTGTATTTCTACCGCCAGCATGATACTTGTGCTAACTAATAGCAGACCAAGATATTGATATTGTGCTATTAGGACATACATTACTTCCAATTAAGGAAGCATTGGTACGAAGATGTAGTTATCCTCTTTGGAGATTTGATGTTTAATTTTTGATTTAATTAATAATGTTGTTTTGTGTCATAGGTTTAACTTCTACGATGGCCCTCCATTTGCTACCGGACTTCCGCACTATGGCCACATTCTTGCAGGAACCATTAAAGACATAGTTACCAGATTTGCTCATCAGAGCGGTTTTCATGTTGACAGAAGATTTGGATGGGATTGCCATGGCCTACCTGTGGTACGTGCAATAAGTCTACCTACAGATATGTCTGTTGGTTCCTATTCCTCAGTATTACCTGCTCATCAGTCATGTTTCTGTTGCTCCTATGTTGGATTTGTTGTGAAAGGAGCAACGTGAGCTCCCTGGACAGTGTGTTGTCCTGGCCTTCATTTGTGTAGAGGTTTCTTGTGCATCCTACTGGTCAGCCAGCCTTCTTTTTCCAGGCACTCTGTTCATTAACTGTATCTGGTATGTACTTCAGAAAACTTTCTTTTCCCTTAAGGTAGTAAAGACACAATCTCACCTGGGTTGTCAGAACATCTGCTTATTTCACCTGCAGTGCTCAGGAAAACTCAGAAGGATAAGGAAGGCCCTTCAGCCCCATTGTAATGCGTAGAATGTAAAGAAGCTGCTTGGACAAATTCTGAAAGCTTTGGATGTAGTATGATGTTTTTGTTTTGGTTGTTCTCTATGTTCCCAGGAATATGAGATTGACAAGACCTTAGGCATCAAAGGGCCAGAGGATGTGGCAAAGATGGGGATTGCAGAATACAACAACCAGTGCAGAGGAATTGTGATGAGATACTCAAATGAATGGGAGGTAAGTGAAGTCTCAGTGTACAGTCTGTTCTGTGTTCCTTAATAGTGTGTATATTTACTCGACCTCTTTTTGTTGCCACTATATGGGTGAGGAAGCATATCAGAGGGAGAACTGACTTGAAGCAGGTGTTTTAATGCTGTGTGTCTGAAATCATGATGTGGAATCAAGAGTGCAGCCTATTTGAATTCTAGCAGTTGCTCATCCATGCTCAAATCTCATATTTCCATATCTTCAATGATTCTTAATTGCATTTTTAAATGGCCTCAAGTTGCGCCAGGGTAAGTTTAGGTTGAATATCAGGAAAAGCTTCTTTACAGAAAGGGTCGTTAAGCAGTGGAATAGGCTCCCCAGGGAGGTGGTTGAGTCACCATCCCTGGATGTGTTTAAGAACCATTTGGATGTGGTGCTCAGGGCCATGATTTGGTGGAGGGTTGTTAGTTAGGGAAGGATGGTTTGGTTTTGGTTGGACTCGAAGATCTTTGAGGTCTTTTCCAACCTGAGCAATTCTATGATTTTATATCTCTAATCTACCACTTCATGGTTGATTATTCTGTGGTCTTGGTTCTAAACAGTTATGTCAGTGGCTTTGATCTTTGCTCATCTTTATTGAAATTTTGAATCGCATTTTGCTTAGATGTTATATGGATGTGTTTCATTGGTAAGGGACAACACTGCACTTCTAAGATCAAGCTGTTTTATGGAGTGAATATTGGAAATGAACTGTCATCCATAATGTGAAGATGTTTTCTCATCTGTGTACTGTGTTTTCTTAACAGTTCAACGTTACCAGATTAGGACGCTGGATTGACTTTGAAAATGACTATAAAACACTTTATCCTGAATTCATGGAGTCCGTATGGTAAGATAACTTACACACCTTGCATATATGCTATGTGAGTTTGAAATGTTAAAAATGGCTTCAATTATGGCAAACGTGCATTGTTCCATATATCACTAAAACTGTCTTCAGATACACCCAATTCAAATAAACAGTGGGGAAAATATAGAAGAGGATGTGAAATCTCTTCATGCCTAATTGAGGAAATTAATCAAACTAATGATTTATTCAGAATAGTGGGATATTGTAGGCAAAATCAAGCATGAACAATGCTACTCTTACTCAGCCCTCGAATCTTACTGTTCTACGTTGGTACAAAAACAGTTCTGAAGATTTACTAACACATTCCTTGCTCTGTTTAAGAAGTTGTCTCTACCTTTGTGTTCTTCATACCACTGACTTCAAACTCAGCTTAGCTGTAATTAAACCTCTTCTTCGAGCTTAAATTTAGAGGCTGTGAATCTGCTGTTGTGTTCTTGGCAGTGTAATTTGACAGCTTTCTGGGACTCCTGGTGCAGAGCTAAGTTCCAAGAATTTTGGCAGCATTTTCAGAGTGCCTGTTGGAGTTCCAAAAGACAAGATGACCTTAGAGGTTAAGGTAAACCAAACTGAGTTAGTACCTGGGGAACGGGCAACGTTGAGTCCTTCACGTTGTTAGAATTACAAAGTGACTTACAATGAAAGGTTTAGCAGAGTATGTGCTGACTAAAATTGAAAAGCAGATTATATGCATGGTGAAGTATTACTGATGTTCTTTAATGTTAGCTTTACTAATAACCTTTAATTATACAGCCGTGTAGTTGGTTTCATATGTAATTAAATAGTTACATCCAGGTATGATAAAGGACTGACGAAACATCCAGATGTCTCTTGGAGCCATTAGTGCCAGTGAGTTCTTGATGAGCTATTAAAAGGATGAATGGTGGGAAGGAAGCAGATACGTAACTAATTCAGTTGAAGAAACCATGTTTAATGATAAAGCAAAGACTGACAAGAAACCTGTCTGTTGTCAAATGACCCAGTGGTACCACAATCCTGTTTAAATGATATCTTCCGAGGACCATTTAAAAACAAGCTTGACATGTACTGGGTGCAGGGTCTCTTTCAACAGCTCAGCCTCTCTTTGGTGGTGGTGGTTATTTTTCCATATCGTTTTCCTCCTGAGAAGGAAACTCCTTCACTTAACTCAAAAGGTTTCCTGCTCTGAGGTCGGAGCCCAGGTGTGTTCCTCAGTCTGATGGTTTGGGGTGTCTTTTTTCTCCAGTGAATCTGGAATTAGTTAAACAGCTTTATATCGCTGTCTGGTGGCTGGAACTGCTGGTTGCGGTTTGAACATAATTCAGTTTTTAAAGCAATTGAAAGCTTTGTTTGCTTGTGCATTGCAAAGCCACACAGTCCTTGTGTAACACTGGTGAAAGGAACCTTTTCTAGCTGCTTCTGTGCCGTAAGAAATTGTTATCACAAAAGACTACAAGAACCAGATATGCGGGGAGAAGAGAGGGAAAAACATTTAGTTATGGTAGAAAATGAGTACTTTACATGCTTGAGATAATGGCCGTGCTGCTTACCATGAAGATGCAGTGTGGGGCTTTTGGTCCTTTTCTGTCCCCTGCCCTTCCTCCCAAACTATCTCAGTTGCTGTGGTTTCAGTTTTCCTTTTGGGACTGTTATTTAGAGAAGAACTGTTTCCTTCTTTAACACAAGCATCCTTTGGCCTTGTAGCCCCATCCTACCATGCTGTGTGCTAGTGTTGGGCTTGGGGTGCCACTCTCCTACTTCTGGGCTGCAGCTTTGGAGATTGCAGGTAGCTCTTGGAACTGAAATGTTTTCCTTGGCTTGCCAGGCTGTTCTACCACTGCTCCTTGGATGTAGTTTTGCTTTCCTTCTGCCTTGATTTTCTTTTTTTTCCTTTGGTACTGTAGAGTTCTGTTACTCATTGTCAGCGTTCAGCTGCCCTTGTTGTAAAGATCACAGTGACTGGATTGTTATGTCCTTGTTTTTTCTAAATTTACTTCTGTTCCGTGCGTGGAGTTAATCCAACACGGATCAGAATGACTTCAAAACAATGGATCTCTGCATCCTCATAGGAATTGCTGCTGTATTTCGTGTATTCCCTTCATTCCTCAGTGATTCACTAGAGGGATGGTGTTCATAAGAAAGGATTCTGCTTTGTCCATTTTTTTTTTAGTAGCTATCTGCATTTTTTTCCTCGTGTATTTTGCACTCCAGGTCTCTGGTGGTGGTTTTCTTACTATGCTAGTCTTTGTTTCATCCCTTTTGCCTGTATTTTAAAGGAGGAATACACTGAACTTCTGCTTAGATTGATGATCACTGGGGTAAGTGTAGCATCAGTTTTGCACATTTATATTTTCTGTTACAAGAACATTCTGTGTTTGATTTGACTGAGAGTCCTTCAGCACACTGATAGGAAGATAGCAGCAGTGAATGTCCTCACTGTTGGTAGTTGGCAGCTTGGAGAATGAGCTCTGCTGGGATTTTACAGATGACCCTAGGAGTAAGAAGTAAGACCTGATGGTATCTGCACTTCTGATTCCTAGTCCCCAGGATGTATGCTTTTACTTTCTTCTGAAGGTGTCTTATAAAGATAATGTTTTAAAGACAAGTTTTCTGTGTTTGATATTGGGCTTAGGTTCCTCTTATGTTTATGTCTTTTTCTCCAGTGTTGTCTGAGTACTTTTTTTTGTATTTCATTCCTCAGTAATTGAGTTCAGTGTTCTTTTCAGTTCTTTTAACAAATAAAATAAATATCAAAATAGAGCACTTGAAATTTGGAAATCATTTTCTAATATTTCTAATGGGTGCTTTTAGTTTCTGCAAAGCCGAGAGACTTCCAACATTTAAAATCCCATTAAATACTGAGTCACTGCAAACAGAACCTCTTGGTCACTTGACATCACTTGATAACCCAAGGGAATGGTATGAAGAACCTGAGACTGATGTGATCTTGCAGCTTCTCTTTGACCTTAAGTCAAAGAGAACCCACCTGCAAACAGTTCGGTGACTCTTGCTGTTAGAGGAAGGTTAATCTTTGTTCTGGTTGGGCAGTGCTGCTGGCAGAAAGCTCTTTGACAGTTATCATGTGTGCAGTTGTGACACAGGAGCTGATCTTAAGGCTTTCTTGTTGAGGAAGCAAATTATGTGAGATAACAGAATGCCATTGTTTTGTTATCAGAGTGATGGTGGGGGCTGTTCCATCAGGCAGCTGTCTTGACTTCATAATTCAGAGTCTTTGGAATAGTTGTCTGAAAGGAGCGATCGTACAGTAAGCTGCCTGTGTGTGATGGCTGTGACATCATGTGAAGAACGATCCTTTTGAGCTCTCATCGTTTTGATCTGGCTTTGGAAGATTGGAGCGCACTTGGATTGCAGTAAGAGAGAACTGCCACCAGAGGGAGGTGCTGGCTTGGGTTTTTCACTTGGCAGCTCCATCTAGTGTCCACATGCGCTGAAGTTTATGGTTATATTTACAGCTGAGTTGAATATGCGCTGTTTCGCTAAGTAGTTTTCATCTGTGCTGTTAGTAGGCAGCGTTCTTCAGAAAGTGGAACTTTTTTTCCATGGGTGTTTTGGTTAATTTTGGAAAGCAAGTAGAACACCTTTGGTATGAATGCTGTCACTTGTCACACTCTGCATTAATTATCCTCTGAGGTGATGATCATACATTTATTTTTTTAAAAGCCTGCCTGAGAGCTTCTGCAATTGACCAGCTGAAATATGCACACAGCAAATTGATGAAACTATTCACACATCTGTGTTTTGTTTCAGGCGCTGAAATATAAATTGTCACCATCTCAGCTGTGAAACAGATGAACACACTGTATGCTTTGAGTTGGGGCTAGGGATCAGGCAGCCACAGCTTGCCTGGGGATGACATCTGTTACTTTTGTCAGGTTACTTTTGAGGTGTGCGTGGAAGGAAGGTCAGCCACCTCTGGAGTGCACAGCCCTGGGTTTGGCTCTTCCATGGCAGAACTTGATGCTGCTCAGGGATTCATAGGTTTTATCCATTTTGTGGATCGAATGATGCAATTTCTTGTGTTTGTGACCGCTCAAAGGAAGCGTTTGACTTTTAGTAGAGGCCCTTGGATAAATCTGGTTGGATTGCATGTGTCTTTTTGCGAGTGTGCCATGTCTTCCATGACTACAGGCTTATGCACGTCTCTTGATACTCTTCTTTTGATGCTGTAGCTAGAAATCAGTGCAGTAGTCTGCTTTCATTTTATCTCGAAGATTTTTACATTCAAACTTAGAAGGCACTGATTTAACAGAGGCCTGGATTCTTAAGCACAAAGTGACAGCCTGCGGGGAGAAAGTGCTGCTTGTCAGCTGGGGTTGGTTGCTTAGCAATGGGCTATTGATCTGGAAAGGAACACAAAAAAAGTGATCAGGAGGCTTTGAAAACATAGTTCAAGCAGAAGAGCTTTTAAAGTCATCAGTCCTTAGTCACTTCTAACTGTTCACAAATGGAATTTGACTCTGAAGAAGAGTAGATGTTCAATTTATAGTGATATTTAAGGCTTGCCTTTTCCTGCCTTACTCTTAAGGTAGCCAACCTGTAGACTGTACCTCTGAATGTGCAAGTCAATGAGACCTGGTACATGTGCACCTTCTGCAAATCTGGTAGTATTTAGGTAGAGAAAATCATAGGGTTTTGTCCACCGCACAGGCACCTGATTAGTTGCTATGTAAAGTACATTGCTTTTCCAGCCACTGTTCATCTTGGGCATGGACTCCTACTTCATGTTACAATATGATGGATCTTTTTTTATTTCAAGAAGACATCCAAATATGCTATGGGCCATGTTGAGATTGCATAATAAGAGTTAAAGCTTTAAGTGAAACTGATCTCGGTCTGGAATCAAGTCCAAAGAGAAATGAGCTAGTCAAGGAGAACATTAATGTAGCTTATGGCACCGTACAGCTGGTTTCATTACTTTGCTTGCTAAGCTGAGTCCTCTTCTGAAAAATGCTCTTCACATTGTCAGAATTTACTCAGAGTGGTATACTTTTTTTTTTTTTTTTTTTTAGCATTGACTGTTGATATGTGAGCAGCCATGTCATTGCATGTCTCTTTTAATTATGTCTGATTTCAGTCTTGTTAATCATTGAAATTTAAGGCCATCTTTGTATTCAGGAGATTTAAGAAAGATTATTCAGCAGTACTGATTTGTGTTCTGTCTGAATATTGCTCTATGCTGTGCAGTCAGTGCACAGAAAACCAAATTGGTAGAATCAACTACAACTAAAATTGAGCCAGTAAGACAGTCACAGTCAATTTCTCTTTCCTTTTGACATAGAAACGCTGTCTTTAGTTGATGATTGATTGCTTAGAAATGTGTCTTTCAACACATCACTCCATGCTGTGCTGTTGTTCTATTAAACATGACATACAAAATGCTATTCTATGTTCCTTGTTTACTTCCAGGTGGGTTTTCAAGCAACTTTATGACAAGGGACTGGTATACAGAGGTGTTAAAGTCATGCCTTTTTCTACTGCTTGCAATACCCCATTGTCAAATTTTGAGTCCCATCAGAATTACAAGGTAAGTCACTATATGTCTATGTAGTGTGTTGAAATTAAATCTCTGCTATTTTCAACTTAGATTTGGAAGTTGTTGAGGTTTTTTTTTGCTCGGTCCATAAGCATGTTATTGCATTCCAAGCTGACAGCAAGAAAATGAAGTAAATAGGCTATGTTTTATTATGATTAGCTTTGTTTGTTTGGATTATTTGATCTCTGCCTTCTTCTCTATTCTTAGTTAATGCTTATGTGAGGCATATACTTTGCGTTAGTCTGCTAAGTTACTTTCATTTCCTCTTCTGGCTCTCAGGAGGAGTATTGCACTTATGCTGGGTTTTCATTGTAAATACTAAGAGCAGTGCTGCAGCTGTCCCTGGCTGTGTAGATCTGAAAAGAGGAGGATCATTGGCAAAGTTGAAGTCTTCTGTCAGTGCATTAGTAAGAATTATCAAAGACCACGTTTGGTTATAGCATGTAGGAATCATTAATTTAAAATGATAAACTCCAGTATAAAACAAAGTGTACTAAGCATTATATGGCAGTCTTTTAAAATGAATTACTAGATGCAGCTTTAATTGGAACAAATTCACGATTGCATACATGAAGGCAGCAGTTATGTCCTAATCTTTTGAATTTAGAGGTTTTGTATCCTTTCCAATCCCCACCCAGGCCTCCATATCCTTATAGCATAAATCGTATGTTGTTACAGCAGAATGCTAGCACAAATTGTACATCTGGTCTTCTTTACTTCTTGCCTAATAAAGGCCAATTTGCTGGCCAAAAATAGTGTTGTTGAAACAACTGCTTAAATGCACTTGTACAATGTAGCCCACAAATACTAATGCTTTTTGTATTTCGGAGTTTCAGTTGACCACGCTGAAGAATAAAGGGTTTTGTGATCTGGAATAGTGGCACCTACAAAGATGTCTTGATATTTCTGTTTGTGAAAGCTGAAATAGTTAAGGAATACAAGTGAAGCAATTGACATTTCATATAGGCTCAGATTAATGAGCTTTCTTTAGAACAAAAACTGTTCTTGTGTGCCCCTTTTACACAGAACAAAGCTCTCTTCTCCTCAGAATCTTAACAAAATACTTAGATGCCATTTCTTGCTCTATAAGCAGTACAGTGTAGGCTTATCTGTGCTGCTGTGCTCCTTCATGCAAAAAGCATCTTTGTGTCCGAGGTGGTGTTTTGGAGATGAGTGTTGAGGGTCTGTAAGCTGGTAAGATTTATTCTTAGCAGGATCTGTCGTTGCTGGGAATAAGGCAGCTGTTATCTTCCTTGATGTGAAAAGCAGACATTGGATTCTCTTTATTGATCCTGTGAGAAATAGGACACAGGAAGTATGTTTAGAAATGAAGTATCTAATGTAGGCTTAAGTAAATGATGTCAGTATCTGGTATTGCATAAGAACTGAAGAATTTTTCTCTTCAGGTTTAATTTTGTGAGCATCACTTGAAAGCCTCGATGTAATTATTACTATTTTCATGGCTTTTGTTTTTTTATCTACCTGGTCAACTTCATGCTTCAGAAAACCAAACGAATAACTGCGATGTTGTTTCTCAGTTGTTGAGACAGAGCTGCAGTGATAGCTCAATCTTTGCTTGGTGCTGAATGCAGTTCAAGAGTTATGTAATATTTATGTTTTACTGTTGACTGCACCAGATGTTCACAGAAAATTCCCCCTGGAACAGCCTTTAGCTCAGACATAAATAGCTGCCTGTCCTGTGGTGCAATTAACTGTTCCATGATGCTGGATGGAACCCAGAGTGCCTTGTGCTAGAAGTGATGAGGGGTAGGACTTATTTGTATCATTAGGGCCTGTGCATGAGACATCTATTTTTTTTGTTTGGCAGTTAAAATTAATAGTGAACATTTCTCGTGTGCAAGATTAAATTTGTTTAATCTGTTCTTCCAAATACAGGAAATTGTGAAGTGACCAAATAGGATTGTAATTAGCTGAAAGAAAAACTTGTTTTCAGGGGGCTCTTTTGAATCATTTGGAGGCTGAGTTTCGTAGAGCTGATTACAAAGGTTGTCTCTTCCCTGAGATTTTTACTCTTCTGTATATTGATGTACTCTTTTTGTTTTTCTTTAGGTACCCCAAACTTTTATGTTTTCCTTCCTAGCAATAGTTTCTTAATAAGATGCTGCCTCTTCTCAAGTGATGGCTGTTCTTCCTGCTCTTTGACTGTAGAGGAAAATATGGGAAAAAGCTCTTTGTAGCTGTATCTGCTGATAGCCTTGACAGTTGAGATTAATTACAGACTTAGAAAAAGGGATTAGGAGAGGTACCTGAGGGAACCGGCACTCAGCTCTCTGGGGTTTTGGCAGCTAATTCTCCAAATCTCACTGCTAACCCCAGTGTTGAACTCTGTGGCCTTGTCAGGCTGATGGTATACACTGGTGTAGCAATGGGATGCTGTGACTGATGTTCTTTTCTGACTTTTTTTTATGCTGCCTCTTCACATTCTGCCACTGCAGAGATAAACTAGTCAAGTTGCAAGGCAGCGCATGGCACCAGTAATAACTATTTGATTTGTATTTTTTCACTAGCACATGTAGTAATGTGTGTTGTTCTTTTTTCTTTTCACTTTATCTTGCCTGTTAAGGATGTTCAAGACCCTTCAGTGATTGTGAGTTTCCCGCTGGTTGAAGATGCAAGCGTCTCTCTTGTTGCTTGGACCACTACACCTTGGACTTTACCTAGCAATCTGGCCCTTTGTGTTAACCCAGAACTACAATATGTAAAATTGAGAGGCAAGTGTTAAATTAAGGTGATACATGTAACAAGCACTTCTTTCTTTAGTGCCTTTGAATGTGTACTTACATGTTGTCTGATAGCCTGTTCTTAATGCTATATTTACAGTGCTTTGCTTGAAGTGGATCAGTGTTCTAGAAGATGAGATATATTTCCTACGTGGCTGATGGTTTCTAACTGTTTTGCTTTTTTTATCAGTTATGTGCGTTGTGAGGGCTGTTCCCTGATGCGTATTGATAGCTGAAATGATTAACAAGAAGAATGTTTTATTTGGCCTCTTAAAGTCATGCTGTGTTTGAAGGACAGGGAAGTATGACTGAGTACCCCTAGCTTCTTTCCCCTGTTATTGGAGCTCTGACTCAGACCAGTGTATGACAACTCAGTTGCAGTAACTGAGCGTCTTTATGTTTTTTAGCACAAGTGTAAGGCGAGGTGCATACTGTGATTTTCTGTTTTATTTTCTCCATTGTAAGGGTGCACTTTACCAAGTACTACAGCTTACTCACAGATGAGTTGCTTATCACTGGCTAAATGACTTGGGCTACAGGGCAGTCTCTTTGAAGAGAGCATCCAGTATCCCAGCAATTATTTGCAGCAGGCCATATAGGCTGCCTAAATATAAGCTCTGGCTTTTCATATTACTGTTTCAAATAGTTTTCCAGTTG
>PPHD01023559.1:0-12428 GCA_002909625.1 Bambusicola thoracicus
CGGGGGGGGGAGGGAGGGAGGGGAAGGACTGTTCCATCCAAGGTGTACTTTTTACAGGTTTAGGATGCTCTGCTCTGCCTGATCCGCTTTTGGAGCGAGTGGGTGGGAAAAGTGCAAAGGGAGAGATACCTAAATGGAGACAAAACAAAACTGCTATCTTTTTACATTTCAGCAAAATTTACCTTCCTAAAATCTTAAACTTGAGCCTTGGTCATTACAGCCACCTTTAAGTGTGAAGGCATGCTAGCAAGGAAGCGGTCATTTTAGGGCCAGACCTGAAGATGACTTTAATGTTAAAGCTATTGGCCTACACTCTTTATGAAGCCACGTGCCCTAAAGCACAGTCTCTGAACACGCTTATGGTATGAGCATACCCATGACTCAAAGAACTCATGTTTAGGTTTGAATGGGAAGAGTCAGGCTTAGTGTGCAGTCTGATCACAAATTAAGTGTGAGCTGGAAAAACAAACCTGGTCCTGAATAGCAAGTATGACGCATTTAGCATAAAATACTAGTTATGGAAAATAGCTTCTCTGTTTGCAGCAATGTAGTTCCCTCTGAGATTTAATTAATGGTTCTCATTTATTCTTATTTTTCTGTTATGTGAGTGCTGAGTATAGAAATACATTTAATTTGGCCTCTAGGCAGCAAACAAATTCATTTAATATTGATATAGAAGCACCTCTTAGGGTTTTAAAAAGAAGAGCAAAGAAGGGACATGCATGGGAAATGTGTTCAGTAGTATTGATATTAGAGTGAGTTTGAATGGCTTTAGCATTCAGAGTGAATTTTCATGAAAACTGGATTTATATTCCTGCAAAACAATTCAGAGAATGGGGAATTATCTTCAATAGTGTGTTAGATAAATAGAGCCTCGAAGCTATAACCCACTGAATTTCGTCTTAAGGGGTGCATAGGAGACATTAGAATCACACCTGTGTTCTTTTTCTGCATTAAGACAATAAGCTTTCTTTTGGATAATGTTGTGTAGAGGAATAAATTTCAGATTAAGCAAATCTTGCTGTTGGAACAGACAGTATATCATGTGTTCCGCTACATTATTGACAGTGACAGAGTAGCCAACTTGTAAAGTTCTCCTACAAGCAAAGAACACTGGAATGAGGTGGGTATTGAAGGATGGATTGAACAAGTCAGCTGGAGGGCTGTTTTCCTTAAAGTAATGGTAATTTTGATACCAGCTTCCAATTAATACAAGATCAAGTCTTTGGGCTTTCATATCTACCAAGCTTGGTTGCGAACCTATTGGCATCAAGAAGTGCAATCTAGTGCTATAAATGTATAACCCCAGATTTACATGAAAAAGGATGTGATTTAAAGGCAGTTGAGCTACTGTTAAGAAGTGTATTTTTGTAGGAGAGGCTAGAACTTTAAGCAGTAGCCTAATGTTTCATGTAGTGATTGTTGAGTACCTACACTTAGCATATAGGACCTAGAGAGGAGACAAACTTGAAAAGGTTTTGCTCCTGTCTTGTGCCACTCAGACTAGCAAAAGAGATATTTAAAAGAACACAGGAATATTGAATGCGTAGTTCAGGAGTAAAAATTGCTCAGGACTCATTGCAGAAGCAGATAGGAGACAATAATAGCAAATGCTGAGAGTTCTACAGCACTAAAAGTACTGTGGGGGCAGAAATAGTAGCACTTCAGTTTCCTGATGATTGTACTTGATGTGACATTTTGAATCCTGTTTGGTTCCATCTAACACCATCTGCTCTCACCCTTGTAAATCAACCAGTAAGGAAGCACAGGTATCTCTTCTTTTGATAACGTGACTGATTTATTTGTTAAGCAAGATTTGGATTGGGGAATACAGATTTTTCTTTTGGCTGCTGTATTAGCTTTTCTTCTTCCTGGTCTTAATAGCTTACAGTATTTCATTACTATGTCACCAGTACATGATTTTCCAGGTCTTGTGTGGCCTTCTGTCCAGGTAGGGGTAATGCTGGGTAAAGCATGAAACAGGAAAGGATTTGACCCGTGTTCTGTGAGATGGAAAGAAGTTGAACTCTGGTTTAAACTCCTGAGTGGTGGTAGCAGCACACAGAGTTGCGGAGGAAAAATGTAAGAGTTGGAGTTTTTAGCACTTGGATGTATGAATGATGTAGCTTCACAAATAGAAAGTTTGAAGAAAGTAATGTTTGCCCCTCCCACCCCTGTAGCGATATGCTTATTTCTACTACTTCATGGTAGAAAAGGGGAGGAGAAAAGTGAAAATAAGTAGCTGTTTGCACACATTTTTCTGTTGGATTGATGAGGTACTTTGCCTTCAAAAGTGGTTTGGATAGAAGAGTGTAGATGTGCTTTATTTACTGTGTTTTATGAACTGCATTTGGAAAAGATTATTCAGGATCAGAGAAGTTATTTATTTCATTCCATGACAGAGTTCTCAATTCTGTTCTCAATTGATTGAGACATCTGACCTGGTACAAGGTTTATTTTTCCAAGACAACAAACATGGGGTTGATATGACTTGCATTGGCTTTCATATTCATTTAACTTACTACTAGAAAATACCTAATATAAAATCAAAGGAACAGATGTGACTTGCAGAATTTCTTCACTGCTCACATACCTTCAAGCTGCCACAACCAAATTGCTATAGGGGCTGCTATTGGTCATCTTGCTATTTTTAATGTTGCTGTCCTTCTGTAATACATAGACCTCAGTGGAACAAGATGTTTTGTTCTGCAAGGTGTATACATCTTTCTTGTTCTTATTTTCCTTCCCCTCACTCCCCACTTCACTGTGCATTTAAGCCTGTGAGCTAATATTAAGATTAGAGAGTTTTCTGCTGGAGATGAAAGGCCATGTAAGTATGCTTCTCTGGCTTCGTCCTCAGATATGATTTTCCTGTTCTCTCTTTTTTTCTCTATACTCTGTTGGCAATATGCAATCAGGATATCTCTATCTATGTAGCTTTCTTCATGATGTTATCAGAATGCAGTTAATTAACCATTACGTATTTCCCCCCACCTCACGTACTCAGCCCATTTCTAAGTAAAATTTTACTTCAATTTGCACTTGTGTAAACAATTTCCTTGTTGAATGGGTATGTTTAATTTGGGTCCATGTATCCAAGGGGAAAAAAGTTTCCCTGTACACTGATTTTGAAGGGGCAATCAAATTCTTTGACATTCAGTTGTAAATGCAAGTTTGTGCAAAAATTGCAGCACAATCCAATGGCAAAGTGGAAGTCCATCTGAAAACTTGAATCTGAGGTTGTTCTCTAAACTTTTTTTGTTAGGGTCAAGTCCTGAAAAGAAGAACATTTTAACACTTCTTGATCCATATCCAGTCAATCAAATTAATGATGTTCCTATTATTTTGGTAGGTAGTCAGAATGTGTGACATATATAGAACTATGGCTTTCCCTCACAGTAGGACCTCAGGCACTGAATGAGCTGATGACATTTCATAAAACAGTTATGTAAAGCATTGCTGGAGGCAAGACTGTGAAGCCAAATCTTTACCATTTCCAAGGCAGAAAATGAATTCTAATGTGTTTATCTAGACTTAATTGTCATCAAAACTAGCTTAGGCTTATTAGTTACAGCTAACAGGACTCTTCAGCTAATCTACAACTGCAAGTATTTCTTAATTAGTGGAACAGAGACTCAAAATTATTCTTGGTATTTAAAGTTGGCAATAGTCATTCATAGCTTATTGAACTAATTAGAATCCCCAGACAACCTTTTATTTTTATCTAAAAGAATAATGTACCACATCCTATCACCGACTTAATATTTCTTTTAAATTTAACTACTGTGGAATCTAAATTTAGAAAGGAACTCTGAATGGGGACGCTTTTTGCATAGCCTGCAAATGAGTTGCTTGTGAATCATTCTGTGACAGATTTAGATGATTAATGTATTTTTGTAACAAGCAGTACATGCATCTTTGTCAATCTTAAGATTTAATTGGGAATACACTCAACTCTCTATAGTTACACTTGTAATACCGTTTTGGGGTTCCTGTGCCATTAAAATGAGAATTGTAGATGTCAGTGACATTACGTGGATGATAACGTTGTGAGTGGGAAAAGTGGCATGTGTAGGCAAAGCACTCTTCTGGGAAAGCTGCTTGAGTCATTGTTTATGAAAGAGGAATACCAGCCTGTTGAACAGCCAGACAGCATGATTTAAGTTTCCCATATTCTCAGCTAGGTGTACAGCCAACAAAAACTCAGCCTATGAATGCTGGTCAAGGCCAGGCAGAAGAGTTGCTTTTGCTAATGAAAACTTTGAGAATAGAATTTAATCTTTTGCTTCATTGTATAAACTGGTTCCTGTGTTTGGTTTATCCCCTTACCCGTATAGCTATATGGGGCTTTTTCCATCTTATCTGAAGCATCTTGTGCTGGACCTTGCCAGAAACGGGATTCTGAACTGCACGACTCAGTCGTATAATCTAGCAAAGCATATGATTTGAATTGTCTTATCTTGGTTCAAAATGTTTATGTATGTATAAATATGTTTAAACCATGTTCAATTTTTCATGAGTATGCTTCAGTGCTGGGATAAGCAAAACTATTTTGTTTGAGACCATAGAATTAAAGCCAACTGAATTTTCACAGTAACAATTATAAAACTGCAACTTTTACTGTGAATTATTTTAATTGCAAGATTGTTATAGCTTTGGGACTGAGAAGACAGAAGCAGATGGTTGTATTTGAAAATTCAGAGTTACTGGAGTAATAGGTCACTTCTGCAGTACTACCTCACCTTGCCCCATCCTGACCCTGCCACCTTCACGTGATAAATAAGTTATTTTAGAGAAGAATGGTTGCATACATTGCAGTCTTTCCACTGCGTAACTGTAAGCAGCAGCATGTTTGGTGTAAATGTGACAGAAGAATGCTTTGATTATGTTGGCTGGACCTGTGCTTTAGGGAAAATGAGTATTTGAATCATAGCACTTGGTTCACTCTTCTTTGGAGAATTCAGAATTGGGCAAATCCAAATGAGAACAAAAATTCTTCTCCAGTTTGCAATTAAGTAATTCTTGAAAAGGAAGCAGTAGTGCAAAGTACTGTGCAAGCCGCAGGGGCATTCTTCCAGTGCAGTTTGAGCAGTTACCAGTAGTCTCACTCATGTTTAAAAATATATTTCAAGTTTTACTACTAGATCTGTCACAAAAGAGCTCTGAAAACTATACAGTTATTGAATTATTTTTATACACCAGAAGTTTCTTAAAAGTGACTGGAGTGAGTTCCCAGTTCTGTCAAAGAGTAGTTACAGCTTGCATTTTTAGCCAGAAACGTAGTGTAACATAACAAGTATTGTTTGTTGCCACTGGCAATTGCCGGAGGAGGAAGCTGTATTTCTTTACAGCTTTGGGCACAGAAAGCAACTGGAGAATGGAAGTGGATGCAATGCATGTCTGACTTATAGCTTCTGTTCATAGTTAGATGAGTGTGATCAAAAATTGAGTTTAAGGCTATTCAGAGATATGAATATGCTAACTTGGTGGTGGGTGAGGTTAGCATGTTCTTTACCTTATGAGAGTTAAGAAAAAATAATAAAAAAAAAAAAATCCAAGTTAGCTCTGGAAAGGTGAGTCTAAGGAATGCTATTGATATGTGACAGTTTGAATTGTCCTATTCCCTTTTAAGGACTGGCATGCTGTTCAAGTAAGCCAAAGCTCAGTATCTGTCTTTTGTCTCTTAGACAAACAGGATGGAGAGTGCTGTGATCTTTATTTTGTTTTTAATTTGGAAGGGGGTGGGGATTTACAGTAGCGGATTTCAGAAAGACTGTAATTAGCTTTTACTGCCTTACTTCGGTATATGATAAAGTAGATTTGTATTGACTAGAGTTTGTAGTGCCTGTGTACCTCAAGGTGAATCTCCTGTAGTTTTCACACATTTATACTATCTTGGAAATTATTACAACAGTTAATGGGCGAATAAGAAAGAGCAGGGAAGAAAATCATGAGCCAAACAAATGGGTTGTCACAGGCAGTCTTTGTGTAAATTACTGTATGTAACTGTACAAAATTCTTTGCAAAATGTGCTCTACAAGTTGAAGATCTAATTAATGGACTACTGTAACAAATTAGCATTTGAGTCATTTTTCTTATTAGCAATCCTATATGCTGTCTATAATAATTTTATTACTTTGTTTTTGGAGGTTTACTTATGCAAGCTGTCGTCACAGTCTGCAGTTGTTGGTTTTTTTATGCTTCAGTCTAAAGTAGTGTGGTGATAATTGGTCAGGCCTGATGTGAAGTAACCACTTTTCTCGATCACTTAGTACATTTTTTCCTCTAGATTGAGTTCTAGAGTAGTTTCTAGACTTGAACATAAATGTGACCACTTTATTTTTAACAGACCCTCCCCAAATCTTACAGGGAAAGGGTAGCTAATGAAGTACTTGGTAGGCATAAGCATATGTTTCATATAGGTATGGGAGCCTTGGGCTTATGTGGATGAAGGAGCTGGAAGTACAGATTAATAATGTGGTGTATGGCGTACTTTCTCCTTGTGTCTATCTGCAAGCAGCCATGAATGGGTTCACATAGTAGGAGAATGCTTTTCTGTGAGTGAGTTGGGTATTTGGATGAATGAATATATATGAATACAACATTTGTTAAGTTTAGCTTTAAGCCAAACCTAATACAGATGTAATTAACATGAGAGCCAGAGAGGGTCCCAAGGTTGCCCATTACACCTAATTACAACCTACTTTTCCTGGAGTGATTATGAATCTTGGTTCCAAGAATTCTTCAGGCAAATTAATGAAGTCTTGATCGTATGAATCCATGTCCCTAAATAATACAATTCCAGCACACTTGAACTGGAGGAGTCTGCTACAGCCTTAGTTTAGTGCTGGATCAATTACACTAAACACAAACCAGTGGAGTAAGATAGCACTACTGCTGCTGAGTGTAGACTGATTCTAGCATGATTTAGTGACTTATTGCATCAGATGTAACAGCATGGTACAAGGTAGCATGCTATGATTAGATTTAAGCAACATAACTCAATGTGATAGCTGAAATGTTGAGAGGGGAGAGCATCTAATTTTCTGGTCAGCCAGTATTAATTTTCCTACCTAATATTCAGCGTAATTTTGACAAAAAAAAAAAAATCACAGCAGCAAGAGAAAGCTCACAAAGAGATGTAATGTTTCTGAACAAGCAACAGCATGAACAGTATGACTCATAATAGATGGATAATGATCTAAGTTTGTATATAGCTCTTCTAGCTGTAACGAGCAGTTAGGTGGATTCGTTCAACACCACATCATCTTAATCCCAGTTCAGTGCTTCTGTTCTTACAGCCCATCTGTTGACATGACAAATTTGACAATTTCAGAAGACTTGCACCATACCCTAAAGTGATGCTGCGTATATAAATCCAAGTGAAAACTGATGAACCTTGGCCTTGGGGTAAAATATTTTGCCCATTATATATTCAGGATAATTTTTCATTCTCAGTTATTTCAGGTTGTCTCTATTTTTGTCTCTAGAAAGGAAGACTCGTTAATATAGTTTTTCTCACCTTTTCTCATCTAATCTTTCTTTTTGAAACCATCTTCATGAGAACTAGTTCAACTCTTTGAAAAATCAAAGGAAGAGAATATGTACAGTATGCAGTTAAAAAGGTATTTTTAATTATTATTCTTCATAGTTTTATTAAAGTTTTTGGCATAGTTCTGGTAGCAGGACAAATACCAGCAGAAATGCAAAGGTTTTTTCCTGTACTAATTGAAGGCATGAACTATTAGACAAGGCTGTTGTGTGCATCTGTATCTCTTGTGCAAGGCAATATCAATATATATGTTATAAGGCATTACGTTGAAGTAGAGGCATGGTACATGAATTTCATAGCTTCTCTGCATTGTGGAGCTCTTCTGTGCAGTGACGCTGGTGGAAACAGCATCAACAGAATTGTATTTTAATAGTCTCCATTTCTATGTGGTTTCCTTCTGTACCCCTTGGCGCTACATTGGTGCAGTGCAGTTTTAAGAAACTTCACACAGAATTTTCTGTTTCCAAACTACTGTGGTAATATCTGAAGAAAGACTATAGTAGGCTATGACTTCTGATGGAAGGGGTAGTTTCCCTCCCCGCAGATGTGTGCACGTGACTTCTGTCCTTAAATTTAATCTGGGGTTGAAGAATGATTGGTTTACCTAACAGCTTCTCAGACTAAAGAGCTTTGTCCCAGTTTCTTGGCTCTAACTTGATTGCACGTTCTGAGGAAGCATTTCCTATAGCCCCGCTACCTTCTCAAGGCACCAGAGAACTTCCTACATTACTGCAAGGAGATGTGGAAAAGCTAATGCAAAACTTCTCTTTTCAATAAGAACATGTGGGAAGAACTCAAACAGTGTGGCAAGGATTAAGGTTATTAACAAGAAACCCAAAATAATCTCTTTAATGGTTCTTAATTTCCTAATCTTCTCCCTTGAGCCACTTTTGAATTATTTTCTGCCTTTTTTTTCCCCTGAGCAAGAAAGGGCAAATAAAAGAACCTTTTAAGAAATACTGGAAACTAAGAAAGTTGTGGTGGTGGGGTTTTTTTTTTTTTTGGTGACTGAATAAAATAGTGCATTATCCTGAAATTTGTGAAGCTATCAATACCCCAGAAGACATTTTAGGAATCTATAGTTTAAGCTCTTCACGGATTTCTCCAGGAAAGGATGTCAGTCATAAAGACTACAAGATGGCTGTGGGAGTTATGATGTAGCTGCAGATCTCAAAAAGGTTATACTGATGCATTTCAAGAGATCGTCTCTGTTTTGCTTGTAGCCATTGTGGCTCTTCTGCTATCCTGTGTAAGCATTTAATGGGGAAGGAAGCATAATCACTGGCACAACTGTAAGATTCTGGTCTCATTTTTTTTTTAAGGTCAGCATAATTTAATATGTAAGATATAATTAATAATGGGTCATCAGTCAGAATAGGATTTTCTCAACTAGCCACAGCAGCCTACTTGTTCTTGGTCAAATCTTTATTTACTTCTGTTGAAGAAACAAAATTTCTCCATGCAAAGAGAATAATAGTGCTTCTGAAAAGAAGTAAATAGATGATACATGGCCATTAATATGAGAATGTCTGTTCATAAAGTGTCCTCAATTCCCAGAGATGCCTGCGTGCATTTTGTGCTATATCTCTTGATGAAATTAGTTTGTGAAAATTCCTCATACCATTGCAAAAATAAATTACTTTATGTGGGTTATTTGTCCATGCCACTGAAACTGCATTGGCAATAATGGATTAGTGTGTCAAGATGAATAATACATACATTTTTTTGAGTGAGCAATCTTTATCTAAAGTGTGTGAAATTCCAGAGTGTGGGGAATGCCTGAATAGGTTTTTCTATGGTGTCAGAAAACCCAGTGTTGGATTGGGTGAGAAATGTGAATGTGCTCTTTGTTTTAAAGATCTTACCTGGACACTCCTCTGTCACCCAGTTCTAGATCGTGGTTCACATTTAGTACTAAGATCCTCTGTTCTACAGGAGCGCAGCTGTGCTTTTTGTTTCATGCATTGGTTTGTAATCTGTGGCTGCTAACTTTCCATGCTAAAAATACCCATAGCTTCAAGGTGAGCAGGTGTTGCATGTGGTGTTTTCATTCCCTACCTGCTGGCTGGTAGGATGATGGAAGACCAGGTGTTTTGTGCTAAAATTTGTGTGTCATGGGTTATAGCCATCCTGAGATAGAGTAGGTCTTCAGCACTGCCAGCAAGCAGCTGAGCTTTCTTTTAGCAAAGCTTGGTCTTTACCTGATAATGCAACATCATGAAATTATGCCTCCTGGACGTTTTAAAAAAGAAAAAAAAAAAAAAAAAAAAAACCACACCTCCAGTCTGTTTCTCTATAGCCCTTTCTCCTTTTTCTTTTTGCTAATGTCTGCTTCTCAGCTAGCACAGCTTCTGTTTTCTGTTCCCTTAAAATTTAAATAATCATTGCAATTCATAACATTAACAAGAAGGAAACATCGAAGAGCTGTACCTCTGACAGACAGAGAAAAGTAGAGGTAGCTTATGTTAATAGGTTATAGTTGGAGGGGAAAAAAAACCTCTAATTAGTTTCTAAAGGTTTGGCTCTAAGGGAGATTTGACCTTTGTGTTTGAAAATGGCTATAGCAGCTAATCCTTGTGAGAGAATCTCAGTAACTGTTTAATTTCTGCTATTGCCACAATGAGAGAGAATTTCTAGAGTGGGGAATGGAGCACATTACTTGCCAGTGACGGTTTTTATACTTTGAACCCAAACTGCCTGCTGATAAACTTTGGCACATTCATTAATCACAGTGATTTGATGGCAAACCAATTTCACTTAATAGATTTCATGGATATTATTAACTAAATCACTCTTATTGGAGTGTTTTCTGTTTGGATCCTGTGAAAAGCTGTATGGATCAGTGGATAATAGTGCTTTAGTATTTAAATAGAGGAAAGATTTGAATAAGGCCATATGTACTCAGCAGTTTTCATCTTGCAAAGTTATATTGTTCAGAGGAATTGCTTTGTATCATTTTGTCAACAAGTTCCTAAGAAGGACAAAACTACAGTGGAAGAATTGGGCTCTTATAACTAAATTCTTCTGTATGTGTTTGGCTCACAACAGCAAGGAAGTGAACTCTGATAACACAAATACATGTCAGTATTTTATTGTTTTAGAAAATATGTAGGTTGCTCTGAAAGTAATGCATCTCATGTATCTGTTGTAGTTTCCATGGAAATAAGCTCAGCTCCTACTGATGACTCCACATCTTGCCACTGGTAATGATACAATCTAGGAAACTGTTACCTTCAGCCCCGTATTGGTTCAATGAGTCCTGAAAAACCTGCATTTGGTGTTCCTTCTGTTCCGGTGTGAGCATTCATGGGACATGCTTGGCGCAGATTTTACGATATTCCAATGTTGCCACCATCACTTCCAGCGCATTGAAGCAGTTACTCAGCTTTTTACACAGTTCCCTGGTCGTAATGGGCTGTTTCATGTGGATGAGCTGACTGAGATGCACTTCATTTTGTGGTATGAAAGCTGTGCATGGCTGTTCAGAACATGACTTAACTTTCACATTGCTTTTGCCACAGCTGAAATGCACCACTCACCACCTCACTGTACTCACAACCACTGTTTTGGTCTCCAGAAATGTCCAGGAAGTAGCAATGAATGGTTGCTATGGGTGCTATTTTTTTCCACATGGAGGAAGTCAGTTACACACCTTTGCTTCCTCCACGCTGCCACGTCAGGCACCACTTTGTCAGACTGCCCCTCTGCTGCCATCTGTTAATAATGAAATAGGAGGCATTACTTTCACTGCAGCCCTTATAGTTGTTTTCTTTCTAGCAAGTGTGGCTGAATCATTTAGAATTGATTTATGAATCATATTTCTTTTTGAATATTTTTGTGGCAGCAGCGTGGTCTCAGCAGTGTTAATGCGCCCTTATCTAAAAATAGAGAAATAAAAAAGAAATTGCTAGCAGAAGCAGGCTTGTGGGAAAGTAGAGAGTAATCCTGACTTTAATGGAGGAAACTGAAAAAAATTGTAACAGATCCTTCAGCATATGTTTGTTTAATGTATTTTAAAAAACACAACCCTTTTCTCTCCTCATCTCTTGGTTTTTCAGGGGCAAACCTAGAGCAAGGAAGAAAAAGGTATTAAGACTATAAGTTCTATACTTCTAAAATACCTATTCCTTTAATAATCTTCTATTTAAGTACGTTTATAAATGTTATCTGAAAACCATGTCAGTGGAGTGTTTTTCCATTACACAGGCTGATATTGACTATGCATGCAGTAGTTTGGAGAAGTTTCTGGCACAAGATAATCATTAACTTGTCAATGAGGATTGGCCTGGATATGTAAACTCAACACAGTTTCAAATACTCAATTGGAGCTGCAACTCAAAAGCTATCAAAAATGCTTGGCCATGTATAAATTCTGATTTATGGATCTGTTGTCAATTTCTGTGCCTTGCTGAAATGAAATTTATAGAATATCCCAGAATCACAGAATGGCCTGGGTTGGAAGGGACCAATATTGGTATGATGTACATGATTTCTTTTGTTTAGGAGTTTCATATTGATTTTGACAAAACTATGTCAACTGGAAGAAACTTGGCCTCTTCATTTTACAAATAAGAACAGTGCATTAAACAGAAAAAAACACCGCTAATGTGCGTAAACTTTCAGTCATGTACCAACGTCAAGAAATTGAGCTCATATTATCACAAGAGCATGACTTTATTATTTTTTTCTCCCAGGTGCTGTAGAGTAACTACTGTGGAAACTCCTCTTGGTAAAGAGTACCATCTCTGTTTCAGAGATGGAGGAAACAAAATTACTGTGAAGTCTAACCATGGGCACAATAAAAAAGTAAAAATAAATAAATAAATAAATAAAAACTAGGGAAAAGAAAAACAGAGGCTATTGGAATCGTGGTGAC
>PPHD01023560.1:507-12428 GCA_002909625.1 Bambusicola thoracicus
CTCTCTCTCTATTTTAACCACAATATAAATCAGAACAGAAAACAATGTAGGTTTTGGCATCTGTGTAATGTTAGTTTTGAATGATGAATACATACCAGGTCAGGGAATTACAAAAGCTGCTTGTGTGGTATGTTACAGATTTTCCAGTGTATCTCCAAGTACTGGAGCTGTTCATGTACCAAATTCTCTGTTGTTCTCCTTGGCATTACCCACTGGGATTTCCCACTAAGCACGAGGAATCTTCCCTTGGAATTCATCTGCCCAGTAGTGTTAGAGGGCTATGGGAAACAGTGATGTATCATCTTATCCAGAACTGCTCTGATACAGAACCAGATATCCTTGCTCTTATTTGACAGATACTTTTCTGAACTGCTCGTAAAGATCTTTAAGAGAAGCCAGAGCCTACTGAAGTACCTTATTGCACTGTTCCCACATCTTTTTAAATTAGAATGTATTCCCTAATATCCAGAAATATTCACAGTAAGATTTTTTCTAATACTTTCTTCTGTTTAATGACAAGCAGTTTATCGTTATTGTACTCACAATGTTTTATATATCAGAGGGCTACAGTCATAACCTTCTTGATTCTTTCTTCTGAATAAACTAGCCTTCAAGCTTCTTTATACATTCTTTTTTTTCAATACTCTTTCTTCTATTCACTCCTGGATTCTTCCTGGTAATCTACATCTTTCAAAATATGTAATGTTTAAAACTGCATAATACCATCTCATGCTTCTTTATCCCCTTGGAGAAGATGGATTAGCTGTCATTCAGCTCTGTATTGCTTTAACTGCCCAGCTCCCCAAGTTTAGTTAAGTTTATTTAATGTTCCCTTGGATGTGTATTTCTATATATTTACATTAGATCTATTTTATTAGAAACTGTATAACAACAAAATGCTGTCTATTCTTACTGGCAAGTTAGATTTCAATTACTCTCTCCTTAAATATAAAATTGATTATGCCAATGATGTATTCTGGTTCAAGAATTTCTAATGCTGGCAGTTTATGACATACACAAGCCAACTAAAAACTTCTCAGTTCATTTTTAACACTCGTCACGTAGATTCTCCCATTTACTTGAATGTTATGTTGCTGTTGTCTTTTTCTTTAGATTGGATTTGGTTCTCTCTGGAACACTTCCACGATGTTATTAACAGTCATTGCAAGTGTTAAGTAAGGTTCATATATGTTAAGAAACCATGCAATTCCTTAAGGATTTTTGTCATAATCTGATCAGAACTCACTCAATCATATTCACTCAATCCAGTATTCCTGTATTTTATCTCCAGCATGGGCCTCAAGCAAGAAAACTTTGAAATATAAAATTATGGTAAAATATGAACAAAGAGAAAATTCTTCCTAACCCTACTGGATGGTGGTTGGCTTATTCACTAAATAGTAAGGTCCCAAATTGAAATAATGCTTCATGCAAGACAGGGTATTTGTGCAGTTCATGTAATACATCGCCTTCTTGCAAGTCCTCTAAAATATGTTTTTCCTTCAGTTATTCATGTCCATAAGATATAACAGATCAATACTTAAAAGAATGCTTGTTTTTATTTATTTCTAATTTTCAACAACTTAAAATGAACAGCTTTTTGATCTCATTGGATTTACCCATATTATAGGAGAGAGTAAACAAACTACAAACAAATAAATCTTCCCAGAACTCTTCAAACATTTTCCTCAAAATTGTAACCATTCCTGATCTGTACCATTTTTTAGACCGTTTTCATTTCTACACCTTCTGATTTCATTTGGAACTATATCAAATTACTTAACAGATGTCAAAATCTGCCAGTGGTGTAACAGGCATTTAATTGTGTTGCTGCAATATACAGTGATAAGTGAGGGGCAGAGAATCTTCCTAATTCAAGCTGGTGAGAGCCCCATAAGCCCAGAGATTCTTAAAGACTTTGTGAGCATATTTGTGATGAATTCTCAGTCTAGATATCAAAAGGGAAATTTCCCACAAGCCCTTTATAATACAGCTAACAACTGCTGTAATATCCCACAACCTCTACTGAAGACCAGCCCAGTCAATTAATACAGTCATTACTTTGCTCACCTTTTTTTTTTTTTTTTTAATTAAGAAACATTACATTTTAAAGCATTTAGTTTGCTCCTATTTTTCTCATCTGCATCCTGTCATATTACCTCTTTCCTTTACAGGATGTAAAGCTAAAACCCAGGTTCTCAGAGTCCAAAGATACCAAAAAAGTTGGTTTGGCTTACGTGGTGGTGACCACATAAAAGCTTTAAGCTTTCCTCCATTTCATGTGGTTTTTCACTAGGACGAACAATAAAAGTGGCAGAATAAGGCTAGGTAGCACATGTGAGCTTACTATAAAATAGAAAAAAAATAGATGCTAATGAGGAAAAGGGAATATAATAAAATGTTCAACTGAGCACGTTTCCTGATGGGAATTATTTTAACAATATAAGTAGATATAACAAAAGTAGCTGTTCTCATGATCAGTTTTAGGGGCATCATTTTAGGAAGAGCTTCAGCGTACATATTTAGAGCCATATAGTAGGAGATTGAACTGTAGTGATAGATTATGTTAATTGGCAAGTACTGTAGCTTTGTTTACAAGATTAATCTTCAAAAGTGATGATTCCTAGCTGGTAAATCTGTGAATGAGGAACTGGAACGGAGTAAGGATACGCAGTCAGAGCAGGTATACTTGCCAAAACAATGCCCTCCAACTCATACTAATATTCCAGCAATGGCTACAAGCAGATTTGTAAGGCAAAGTATATAAATTCAGGAAAAATACAGCACAGCATCTCTGCATCAGTCTTGCAGCCTGTCACAACCTGTTACTTTGTGGCTTCTTGGCTGTGTATTGTATATGTGACTGTCCAGGGATTTCTATGCCTTAAACTCCTCAAGCCTCCAGTTTACTCCAGATGAATCCACAACACACTGTGGTAGAATGTTTTGTACCTTGTCTTTGTCCTACCTTCTTCTGGTAGGTCTGTTTGCTGTTTGCCTCTTCAATCATTTCTAAAATGATCTAAACCATCTGTTATAAATATAGAAAGTGCAGCTCTCACCTCATTCAGAGGCATTTTAAAGTCACCTGCAAGACTCTTTCCAAAGTCTCAAGGTCTGCATAAAGAACAGTTTAAAGTATAGTAAAATATTTCTTCACGTTTTAACTAACCTTAAGCCCAGTTAGGTTTGTAGTCTAAACCAGTTGCCCAAGCTCTCCTATCACCGGAGAACAACAGAAGCTTCTGGATGGTGATTCATCCAATTTATTTGAGACATCTATGTCTGGCTGAAGTGAGTCGCTGTTTGAAGGGCCTCGCCCCTCCCTGACAGAGGAGTCTGGATAGCCAGCAAGCAGCTCCACTTTTACAGCTGAAAATATTCCTTGAATCCCAGTCTAAGAGCTGATAAACAGTATTTACTTTGAACTCTTGTAAATTGGAAAGACATTATAATCTGAAATCAAAAGAGGAATAAACTAATGAGGTAACAAGGCACACGAGTATTACCACACTCTTCCAAGGGTCTTCCAAGATCTCAATGAATAAGGCACCCTGACAGCAGAAACCTAGAATATAGAAAAGGTCTGTCTGGGGTCTGACTTCAGATCATACTCAGACAGTCCTCAAGAGGGCTGTTCTGGTCAGGTATTCTGCTAAGAGAGGAGAAGTGTTAAAATAACCACAAAACTGGGCATATGAAATACAAAACTTTGTGTTCTTACAATGCAGCCTGTGTCTATTATCCATAACACAAATCAGAAAAGCACTGTCTGCTTTAACTGTACTAGCTGCATTATTTGGACATGTTCTGAGTGGTTCAGTGAATGGCTTCTGCTCATACAGACATTGATACAGAATTAGGTTCTCTGAATATCTAGCAATTCAGTGCTGTTTTTTTGTGTACCATACAAACCTCCCCTTTGCTGAGGAATAGGATATTGGTGTACTTTAAATTAGACAGCACTGGCCCAACCCTGTCAGCATGAGTTTACCAGAGATACTAACAGAAACTTAACTTTCTCATTAACACTGATGCACACATTTTTGCTTTTCACACATTAAGCAATCATGCAGCTGGTTTGCTCCTGCTCCTGTAGTAGAATGGGCCTGTTTCCCTCCTTGAATTGTGTATGTTGTTTATGTGTAAGCTAAGAGATTTCCACAGACCACATGACGTTCCACTGACTTCTTACTTGTGATGTAGTTAGATCAACTTTGGCTCTGCTTGTTTCCTGCTGGTGGTGCAGATAAATGACTGCTGACATGAAAAATGTAGGGACTTATAAATGCAGTTAGAAACAAAGGAGCACAAATAATTCAGCCTCTTCAGCCAGGGACTTCAGCTGCACCACCAGCAGCTTGTAAAGTAATGGCACCACATGACAAACTCTTGACAATCACACAAGTATGTAGTCCCTGTTGCTCACCACAACTCAACTGTTATTATTGCTTTTCCACGTGAGAGCTTTCATGAGTATCAGAAGTCTGTCAGATCTGTTTTCTGTTTTTTCTCTAACTCTGATATTGTCTTGTATCTTCCTCTAGTTGAGGTTTTCGTCTGAATTCAGCTGACATATAATACCCTGGAAATGAACAAAAAAAGGTCAAAGATAAGTTTCTTCACCTCCACTAACAGAGATTACCTTGGTTGAGTGAAGGGATTCGTGGATATTTTTTCTTTAGCACTGTGTACAAAGAGCGGTGTCCATGAATATGTGTGCAGAGAACACCCAGCTTGAAATTTTCAGGCATTTTTTTTTCTTTTTTCCTTTTAAACACTATGCTCTTCAACAATCCATATATGAGTGATGCTGTAAGGTGATGAATCATAATGCAAAATATGAGACATATTAAGACATCATTTCTCAAAGAACAGTAGAAAACCAATTGGAAAAAGAAAATATTTTTTTAAATTCATGCTTTTAAATAGCTGGATATGCACCTCAAGATTTTAGCATGAATGTTAAGACATGATTTCCTTGTGTGTTTATGTGTTTTAGCAGGTATTTTGCTATTATTAAGAATAAAAAGAGATACAGCTGATCAGCCACAAAATCGCATGTTCTCTCAATAAAGAAATGAAGTCATATTACTAGAAGTCCGAAAATTTACCCAGCCATGTCAGTATCTCATTTTTGGACTTCATTTCCTTTCCCAACCAGTTCTCTTTCAAAACCACAGTAAGATTCCTATTCCGCTAGATGGACATTGGATTAAGATCTTTGGTGATTTCTGTTGCATAATAGTATGGCTGGTGTGTGTTGAGCACAATTGGTATTGTGTCTGAGTGAATCAAGGAATCATTTCTCTGCAGGGAGAAAATTAGGAAGGCAAAAGCCAAGCTTAAAATCAGCTTAGCTGCTGGAGTAAAAGAGAACAAAAAACTTTTTTACAAATACATAAACAGTAAGAGGAGGGCTAAGGAAAATCTCCATCCTTTACTGGATGTGGTGGGGACCTCTGAGGATAAGGAAAAGGCTGAAGTTTTCAATGCCTTCTTTACATCTTTACAAGTCACACCAATTACCTTCAGGGTACTTTACCCCCTGACCTAGAAGTCTGGGATGGGGAGTATAATAAACCCCCCATGATTCAGGTGGGAACACTTAGAGACCTACTACTCCACTTGCACTGACACAAGTCCATGGTGCCAGATGGGACCCACCCAAGGGTGCTGAGGGAGCTGGAAGAGGTGATTTCCAAGCTGCTTTCCACCATCTGTCAGTGTTCCTGGTCAACTGGAGAGGTCCCAGAGGACTGAAGGTTTGTCATCGTGATGCCCATCTACAAGAAGGTTCATTAGGAAGATCCAGGGAACTACAGGTCTGTCAGCCTGACTTCAGTGCCAAGGGTGGTTATAGTACAGATCGTCTTGAGTGACATCACATGGCGTATGTGGGACAACCTGAGGATCAGGCCCAGCCAGCACAACTGGGGCACGGTCCTGCTTGGCCAACCTGATCTCCTTCTATGATCGTGTGACCCATCTGGTGGATGAGGGAAAGGATGTTGATGTAGTCTACCCTGACTTCAGCAAAGCCTTTGACACTGTCTCCCACAGTATTCTCCTGGAGAAGCTGGAAGCCTGTGGCTTAGAAGCATAGAATCATAGAATAGATTGGGTTGGAAAATACCTTAAAGGTCATCAAGTCCAACTGCAACCTAACCATACTACCCTAACTCTAACAACCCACTGCTAAATCATGTCCCTGAGTACCACATCCAAACAGTTTTTAAACACACTCAGGGAAAGTGACTCAACCACTTCCTTTGGGAGACTATTCCAGGTACAGTCTTCACTGTGTAAAGAACTGGCTGGATGACCTATCACAACAGACACTGCTAAAGAGTTTGTCTCCTGTCAGGTCTCCCAAACCCTTCTCATCTCCAGACTGAACCATCCCAGTGGTTAACAACTTCGTGGTACAATTTATATACAGCAGGAATGTAAAGGTATGACTCGGTGCAGATTTTTTAGAAACATTTATTACTAGAGACCTCCCTCAAATGTTCCTCACAATCCTCCAAATTTCTTGCTTCTGCATCATATTAAGGCAGGATGCAGGAATGGGTTTTACAGAGGTTTGTTGATAGCTGAGTTCACATGGGACAGATGTAATTCTAGTTGTCGTAGCTACTAGATGTATCATGCAAAGCATTACGAGTGCCCCAAGCAGATAATTACAACCATAAGTTAGTTTTCTGGGCTCAGTTCTAGATAACAATATAATTGAGCTTATGACACACGTATTTCCAAATTCCTCTCACTTAAATTGATGGTGAAAAAAGACATTCTGAATAGAGCAGAAATCTTCAAAACAGAACTCAGTGAAACTAGGCTTCATTTCAAAGTTAATATCCTGGCCAGACTTTAGGGAAGACTTGACAGGGTTTGCTCATCCAGCTCAGCCAATTCATGCTTCCAGATGGAAATTCTGTGAGACATTTTTTTGGTTTTGTTTGATCACCTCAGACAGTTTAGAAATAGAGCTTATCCACATTTTGCATTGCATTATGGGTTCATTCAAGCACAAGGCTGTTGAGTGCAAACAATTTAAACTCATCGTTTTCTGCATGACAGTATGAGCTCCATTGCCTGCCTCTTCTTGATTTTTATGATGGGAAAGGGAGAGCCGTTGTGCTCTCAAAAAAGTATCCTTAAATAGCTGCTAGCTCTGTTGTGTTCCTACGTCTCTAAGGATGGCTTCTCAAGGGACCTCATCCACTAATTCCTTAAACTGCTGGAGTTCTGCTTCTCTGAAGTTCAGGGTCCAGATTCTACTCTTTGCCAGGCCCATATTCTTCAGCATCACAAACTTGACCAGGACATGGCTGCTACAGACCAGATTGCTCTGACCTTAACTTCTTTAATAATCCCCTCTTCACTGGTGGTCATCAGGTAGGTCCATGAATGTTTCACCTTTGGTTGATCTATCCAAACTTGGACTAGGAAGTTATCCTCAAGAGATCTCAGGAGTCTCCTGGATTGCATGCAACCTGCCACGCTGTTTTCCCAACAGATATCCAGATGGTTGAAATCCCCTATAAGGATGAGAGTCTGTGAGCATGACACCTCTTACAGCTGAAGCCAGAAGGCCTCATCTACGAGCACTCCTTTATCAGTCTGCCTGTAGTATACCGTGCCCACCAAATGTCCTGTATTGGTCTGGACCCTAATTTTAACCCACAGGCTCTTGCCCTGATCACGGCTGTTTTGCAGAGGCAGCTCTCTGCAATATATCCAATTCTTAACACAGGGGGAAACTCCCCCGCCCCTCTTACCCTGCCTATCCATGCTAAAAAGCTTGTATTCCTCAGTGGTAGTATTCTAGTCGTACAGTTCAACCCACAGTGCTTTCGTGATAGCAAATAGGTCATACTTTTCTAATCACAATGCTGTTTTCATGTCCTCCTGCTTATTTCCCATGATTACGTTCACTGGGGTAGAGGCACTTCATCTGTGCTATCAGCTGTGTCACTTTCTTGGAAAAGCCCTCATGAATTCCTCGGGGACAGATCTGAGGTTTTCTTCTGCTGCTTCTTGAAGTGACAGTGTTCCCTGACTTTCCTCTGTCATTCAGAAGTACAACATCTTCCCCATCAAATCTAGTTTAAAGCTCTCATGGTAAGCCCAGCCAGCTTGCTGCGCAGTACATTCTTTCCTCTCCTTGTCATCTGCGTCCCATCTAATGTCAACATGCCCAGACTCTCAAAGGTGCACCCAAGATCATAGTATCTGAAACCCTGAGTGTGACATTATCCACTGAGACATTCCTTCAGCTGATCCATTCTCCACCTTCTGCCTGGTCTCCAATTGGGAGGACTGAGGAGAACGTCATGTGTGCTTCTGATTGCTTCAACATCTTCTGATGGACATTAAATTTCATGGCTTTTTCTTGTGTCATTCTCTTGTTGCAGCCTCTTGTGAGCCAGCTTGAAAGAGCAGGAACAGATAGCAGTACTCTGGTTTTATCATACCTGGCAGCCGCTTCCTGAATGTAGACCCTCTATGAAGAGAGTATTCAGATGGTAAATAGGTGCCTCAGTGTCTCTCAGTCTGGAGTCCCTAATTACTAACATCCGTAGCCTTTTTTAGGTGGCACTGGTTCTGACTTGGGTCCTTGACTGGGTGATTTTAATGTTGTTATCCTTTTCCAGATCTGGACCATTATCCACACCTCTCCTCTTTCTATTCCCAGAGCTTCATATTTGTTGTTCAGGGAGCTTCAGTAGCAAAAAATAAGCTGTCCTTCTGCTCCAAGCAGAGACAGAGATTCATTCTCCATCATCTTGCATGTTTTTGCCATTTGTCTCCTCAGGGTTGGAAGCTAGCTTAGCTTCTTTGCCTTGCAGGCACTTCGGACAGGGCTGTCGGTCTTCCTGTGTCACTGTACGATACCACTCATCAATCTCTCTCTGATTGCTGGATATTCCTCAGCCTGGAGATTTCCTCATAGAACCTGGCCACCCAATTAAAAAGTTCATCAAGCTGGACAGACTTTCACCTTTGATATCTCCTCTTCCCTCAGGTCCATGGGAGACTTGTACATTCTGGAGTTCCCCACAACTAAAGGTCTGTGTAGTTCCACCGCTTTCTCCTTGGGAGATCTATTTCTAGGTGTATGGGTCAGCCCAGAAAGCCTGTGGCTCCTTTATATGGCTTTCTGCCTCAGTCTGACCATGATAGAGGGTGGTTACCATATGCGTTTCAATAGTGTTGCTTCTCACTGCTCCCAGTTGAGAAGAAAGTGGTCCACCTTGCACTCTCTTTTTATGAATTGCCATGCAAACTGCCTTGTTATGCCCTTACTGATGTGCCATTCCCTGTTTGCCTGCCTTGGCAACCACACTCCTAGGAACACACACACACATCCTAGGAGCTGACATCTAATCAAAATCTCTCCTCTTTTAGTTTAAAACCATTCCCTTTGTCCTATCAGACTGTGTAAAAAATTGATTTCTGCTCCACTCATTATCTCCCTTTAAGTTTTGGCATGCCACAGTGAAGTTTTCCTGGAACCTTCTTTCCTCCAGGTGGAACAAGCCCAGCTCCCTCAGCCTGTCTTCACAGGAGAGGTGCTCCATCCCTCTGAGCAGCCTTGTGGCCCTCCTCTGGACCTGCTCTCCAACAGCGTCAGCTCTTTCTTGTTTGGGGATCCTGGCCAGACTGACCTCAGTCTGTGGGCTATGTGATATCCAGTGTTTAGAAGCAAGGGACACGGAATACATGAGGTATGGCATGGCAGGATATTAGAGACGAAACTGTGAACAACTTCTTTCTGTCAGTAGAAGGGTAGTCTATAGAAAATACCTTTCACAGTTTGTTTTTGGAAGCAGCCAGTTCAGATGCTTTTCAACTAGATGAATGAAATCAGTGATTAGAGGAGCTTTACACTAAGAGAGAAATGAAAAGCAACTGGTTTTCCCTGTGATGCATGCTTCAGATTCACTCAAATTACTTTCAGACACAGAAAGAGAGTACCTTTTGCTATAAAAGTCCCTTCTTGATTCTAAATTCTCTTCACAGAACAATTTCGCTGAAGACAGCGATACCTCCCTTTCTTACATGACTAAGAGTCTTAGTCTCCCACAAGATAGGATACATACAGGTCTCATCCTTACTATGGTGACGACCTTTCCTTCTGTACCAGGGGAATTACCACTTTGTAGCCTCAGAGCCATCATAACAGAAACTGAAGCAGAATTGCCAGCATGTCAAGCACCCTTCCAGCATCACTGTGTCCTCTGTTTGCCTGGCAGGAAAAATCAGTTTGATTTTGTTTCAATTCTGATTCGTGGGACTGTGAAACAGAGGGAGCAGTACTATTTATCTCTGCATTTTCAAAGGAAGAGGAAATAGATAGGTGATCCATGCCAGCTCCTCAAGATTTTAGTTATGGTTGGTTTCTCTCTCTCTTTAAATTGTGTGCGTTTGTCTGACCCCGCCAAGTGGTGTAATGTGCTTTCACCATACTGCTGCTTAAACTAACAGTTGTCTTTGGCAGGTACTGTAACTGCTTGGGCTCTTTTATATGTCTGGGGTTCTTACTGTGGTCAGCACTTCGAGTATAGCCCGACCTAAAGGATCTGTGGAGAAAACATAAAAATGAAATGATTTTTTCCACTGGTGAACAAATAGGCTTAGTAGTTATTAATATTTTACAAGCATTTAAGGCTTTCATTAGAACTTTGAGCTGCCATTGTTAACATAGTTGATGTCTCCATTGTAGAAATAAAAAGCCCTTAGAGTTTACTATTTGGCTCCTTGAAATGATATTCAAATCCAAATTCATTTCACATTTCATGTGTCTATAAATTTGTGCTATATATATAGCTTTTACAGTGGCATTTGGGATTGATTACAGAGACTTTTGTTTCAGCTTCTGCTGCTGAACTACAAAACAAATATTTTGGCATTTTAACATTAATTTTTTTATAAAAATAGAAATACTTTATCTTTTTCAATTAAAAGACAGTAACCATTTTCAAGCTGGATTTTTGGACAGTGTCACATTAACATTAATTCTTGCTGGTCTTTCTATCACCACAAAGCCTGAAAGATGACCTCAACATAAATGCATTATCTGGATTTGTCAGTTTGATTATATCATGACTTAGCATCACTGGAGGTGAATTTCCTACAGAATCCAACAGGAGCTTCATGTGAAGCTTCCAATAGACAGTTCAGTTCATTGTAACATGTTTTTCATAGAGGGAACTAGCATATGCATGAAAGCCTTCGGCACTCCTTCCTCTGCTCCAAACTCTGTCCCCTCAAAATAAACGTCTTTGTTAAGAAAAAGCATTTGTTTCATTGCATAAATGACACCAGTGAACTAGGTAGTGTCATGCAGTTTGAGTTAGACACAATTGGTATGATGTTCAGTAATAGAAATAAATCAGTGGAGTAACAAGAAGTACCTTATCATTTTAGAAATCAGATTGATGAAGACCTGATTGTTTGATGTGAATTCCTCTTTAGCAGGAAAAATCATTCACAGCCATATTTTTGTCAGATATTTATTAGTCTAGTTGCACAGTAGTAAAACTAGAAGTCAGATAAACCCCATACTAGTATGACATACCTGTAGTTGAGATCAAGGGGGAAAAGTGTAACCTGATGCAATTGTCACAGAAATACACGGAAGCCTCATTATTAAGGACATGATTTAAAAGATGGAAAGGACACACATTCCTGTGTAATTTCCTGAATCCAATTGGATTCCATTAATAGTGCTGGACTGTACTGTGTCGTTTTGTACTCAGCCCAGCATATGTACCGCCTCTGTAAAAATTGGTAGACAAAACAAAAAAGGGTGCTTGTATCATATCACTATCATAGAATCATAGAATAGCCTGGGTTGAAAAGGACCACAATGATCATCTAGTTTCAACCCCCCTGCTATGTGCAGGGTCACC
>PPHD01023562.1:0-12428 GCA_002909625.1 Bambusicola thoracicus
AGACTGCAAGATCAGAAAGGATTTCCATAAAGCTGCTCTCAGGTAATTAATTATACAGGAACTGGAAAAGCCTCTAAGCAAAGCTGACAGGTGACAGGCAAGATGGATTCAGATAGAAAAGTGACTGAACTACTGTTTCCCTGTGGATGGGTACATGCTAGCATTTGCTGGCCACATAGCATCTCTGGAGAAACAAAGTACTCAGCTGGACTCAGCTTAGGCTTCCTACAGGGCCACAAATACACAGCTATTTTGTGATCCCAAAAAGAGAGTCATGGGCTTGCTCTTGTGAAATGGCTCTGCTAAATAACACAGGCTCTCCAAAGACAGCAGAACCTGACTGAGGCACTGCATTCCCAACGTGTTCTGGAACACTGTCCTATCCCGACAAAGCCAATCATCTTCTGACTGTGAAAGTAGTGAGGAAATGCATTCTAAGGGCAACAAACCCCTCAAATCAGGTATGCTAGATAATAAACAGCCACTATAGATGCAAAAATAAATGTTTCAAAGGGGATCACAGAACAGTTCTACTACAGTATAAAAAGGAAGGATGAAAACTTGAACCCGGAGTAGAGGAGGGTCAGCAGCCACCACCTACAGACTGCCTCAAGACACCAGACAAGGCCAGCCCAGCAGGAATACACAGAAACAGACTCAAAGAGAACAGGACAGATTTACAACCATGCCAGTAATAGCATGATGAGTATACAGCCCCCAAAGGTAAGACATGAGCAAACATACCTTTTTACAGGAGCTGTAAATTCCATCCAACAGGAAGGGCCTTCGACGCCTCTCAGGGTTGAAAGGTGATCCAAAACGAATGTAGTGTTTAGGTGTGGTACAAATTAGCGGGGAGTGGATGAGACCTGGCAGCATATTTAGAGTTGTTGCCAAAACTGTTGGGTCCGTAGTAATGCGCAGAGGGCATTCAATAGGGCACTCCTGCTTTTCTGCCTTGTCATTCAGCCATTCCGTAACAAGATACTGAAGGAGAAAACACGTCAATGCAACTAGCACAGAGGAAGAAGAAAGGTGATATGGCACAAAGGCACACAGGAAAGCAATGCTTGGGGTCAGCTTGTATGCTAACACCTCCTTATATTCCTCAACAGGAAAGAACACGGCCACAACTCTGCTGCATCAGTTCCAATTCTCATCTATTGTAGGCACAGCATCAGTTAATCCTGTTTTATAGGAGTAGCTCAATTTTACCTTCATTAATATTATTAGAAGGTTTGCCTAGAATTTGACTGCTTTGTCCTAAGGCAGTTTCTAGCTGCATGCGTAACTGTATTCATAGCTATTTATTTGTTCCCAGTACATGCCAGCATTCTATCTTCTGCAATTTCTCATTTCCCTCAGAAACTTCTCCCAGCTTGCACATTTTAGTCTGCAGTCACATTTTCCTCTCAGCCTTCAGTTCTGCCAAGCTGAAAGCTAACCTATTCCACTTTGTTCTAAACAAACACCTCCCATCCTGCCGTCCCACCTATCCCGAAAAGATGCTGTCGCTGATCTCCATACCCAACACACTGCTATGCTATTCTAAACTAATATTCCACCTAACCCTTACTATACAATGGCTCAACTTTTATCTCCTCATCCTCTTGGCAGCATACACAAGAGAATCTCAATTATCCTTTGCAGGATGCAGTAACCTATAGTTGGCTTTGTTGCTGTTTTTTCGAAGACTCACTTCACCTCTGTGCTGTTGGATTTAATATAAAATTCTTGGTTGACAGCCTTTTCCTCCTTGTTTTCAATGCACTGAAAGCATGGAGTAAACTTCTCAAGACTGTATGCATACAGTTTATGGATTCTTTCCTCTGAGAATTGCCTAGCACCTCATAGACGACTGGGTAATATCTCAATCTCAGCGTGCCCACAAAGAGCACACTCTTTTCTTCAGCCTAGCTCTCTTCCTTACCACAGACATTACCAGACATCCCTTTTTGTTTTCTCAACCAGGGTTCACCCTCCATCACCCATATCCTAATAATGACAATCCCCCTACAACCCTTTTGCCAAGACCCCTCAAGCTGGAAGTGGTTCCCTCCCCACAAAGATAAAGCTGTATGATTTGTCTCTTTCTAGGCTCTCCTCTGTACCCAACAGTAACACCATTCCTACTGCACCTCAATCAGCCTGCTGGTATCTAACTTCTGTGTAGACTAACTGTATTGATCTGCTCATCATTTCTTGGTCTTTGTACAGCAAAGAGCAGCCATTTGACTCATGATGAGGGCTCTTAGACACTGCAAGAGAAAAAATAAAGCCCATGTAAAATCAGGTCATTCTGAGTGTTCTGAAGACGAGCTTCCCCTGAGCCAACCTCTCCCTCAAGACCACACACCACCTACTTTTTCCCTGTCCAGTTTGAGCATTTGATCATATTTACCTTTTTAGTTTTGGGGTACTTCACTGCAGTTCGATTAGACTGAGATCCTGCAGCCAGGATAACAGTTGGGTCAGATCCCATCAACTGTCTGCCTTCTCCTGGACCTTCTACACTGGTGACGTCTGTTGCGGTTACCAAGTTGGCAGCGCTTCCCTCCTCTGAGACAGCCTGTACAAGTTCAGCTTGCTGGGAATTGGCTTGTTTCTGTCTTCTCAGTCTTTGTGCTGAACTGGTCCGGTATCGAGAGAACCGACTTTTTGGTCGGGGCCTGGAGGGTTTTGCTGGAGCAGGCTTAGTAACTGTCTTTTCTGGGACAGCATCCTACACAACATAAACTGCCATTAGTCCAAGCACCATTAAGAGTCTTCAATTTCTCTTCTGAAAGACTGACACACACTACTATTTTCTTTGCTGTGTTCTTAAGAGGTCAGCTAGAATACTGGTCTTAAGTAAGACAGCAGCACTATTCAACTTGCTATTTGTCGTAAGGCAACTATGTTCACTTCTGATCTGAGTTGGCAAGCATCATTCTAGGCAAGTATCTGTGAAAATACCTAGGCAAAATATCAGCTGTATAACGGGAAGATACGCAATGAAAGTAGACAAGAAAAAAAAAAGCAAGCAAAAAAAACTCCCCAAAAAACAAACAAAAAAAAAGAAAAGACCTCCTAATATATGGTGCCCACCAAATGAAGGAGCTGGGCTTAATCCACCCAAAGAAGAGTGCCACCTAAGAAAAGTCTTCCTACAATCAAACTGAGGGCACAAGAAAATGCAGGCTCTTTGCAGCAGCACATAGTGGTAAGTCGAGATAACATATAAACGTTCAGACTGGATAAAAGGCAAAAGTTTTTCACCATGAGAATTGGATGAGGTTTCCCAAAGGATGTGCAACCTCCATCCTTGGAAGTATTAAAGATAAGACAGGGTAAAACACTGAGCTACATGGTCTGACCTCAAAGCCAGCCCTGTCTGGGTGAGAATAGTCTAGAGACCCTCTGAAGTTTCTCCCAGTCCCGATGAGACAAGCTGCTTATGAGTTTGGTATGCAGGCTCTTAAACATCTTCATCTTACCGCTACTTGTGAAGATCGCCTTGTGTTCACCCCAGTACTGATGTTACTGTTAGAAACATTTGAAGCAGCAGTGGCACTCGGTGTTGAACTTGCATCCTCAGTTTCAGGAGTCTCTGTTTTTACTTCCTCCAGCTCAGGAGCCTCAGAATTGATGCTGACTTCTGCATCAGTGCTGTTCCGGTCTGATGGCTGCTCTCGTCTCCTCTTTCTCTTTTCCAAGTTTTCAAACATGTGCATGATGGCTTCTACCTTCCTATCTTCCCGGGACTAGAACACAAAAGAGTAAATCGAAGTTAGCATTGTGAATCATGCACAAAGGGGAATGCAAAAACAGATATGGGATGCAGAACAGTTGGGAGAACAACTGCTGAACAGCAGTGAACCAGGAACAAGGTAGGGAAAAGACAAGGCCTTATTTCCTTTTTTTCCTTCAAGAATTTGTGTTTTTTAATACAGCAAACTTCCCAGATTACCAACAGTGTAATTATGCATTCATAGAGTAATAAGAAGAACTAGATTTTGTTCTTAAGTAGGATCACTTCGATACCACTGACTTGCATTTGTAAAGTAGCCAAAAGGAAACACAATTTAAGAGCCAAAAACAGTGAGAAAGAATAGAGTGAAAAGATGACCTGGAAAAAAATGGATCTGCTTGCTAATGAAAAAACATTAGAAGCAAACATAAGCCAGAGGCAACAGAAGTAAGTGAATCAGTAATTTTCAGCAAGCACAAAACTACCACACAAATTGTCAGGAGATCACCCAGCTCAAAATAAAAGCTTTTGTCCAAGCAGCTTACACAGTGGATAAGAAAAACAGAACATAAAAGAGCAGGGAGGCAAGGAGATATTTATTAGGTAAACAAACAGGAAATCTTATCATCTGGCTGTGTCAGAAATAATTGTTAATTCTGTATGTAAAAGACCCAGTACAATCATGCTGCAGAGCCTGGCAGACAAGCCAAGTGAATTTCAAGAGGAATGAGGTGGGATCGGGTGCCTTCTAGGAACTGTCATGGGGGAAGTGCCTTAAAGGACACAACAATACTAACACAGCAGCCCTGCCACTGTAATTTTATGTTTCAAAAATATTCAGTCCAGAAAATAAATTTTTAAGACTGAGAAAACTGCAGATACAGGCATTACCTGGTGCCAAGTATAGAAAACTGAATCTCATTAGAGGAGATTAACTGGTGAAACACACACAGGAACAGGGCTTACGAACTCATGGGAAACTAACACTTCACTTGGATACATTTTTTGAACTACACTGTCTCAGAAAGAGATTGGTTTCCTTGCATTAAAAATATAATCTTCCTTCTAAGCTTATGGCCAGTCTGATGGGAGACTGCTTTTATTCAAACTTGAGCAGAAACTAACTGCTTTATCTCGCCCCTTCTAAAAAATCCACAAGATAATCCAAGGATATCTCTGTTGGATGGCCCTTAACTCTGCAATTTACTGTACTATCTTAACGATTAAAACATTCTCAGGAAATTTCCACATGGAGGATTGATCTCTGTGATTAGAGAATAGCATGGTGGTTAGAGCATTTAGTGAACAAAGAAAACGAGAAACTCCTAACTCTGGTACATTTGTTGCCTGGTAGAAGGATGAAAGTCTCTCTCTCTTTTTTTTTTTTTTAAACCAAAAAAATAAAAATAGCAATATAAGAAAGTTGAGAAGAGACTCAGAACCAAAAGCACTAAGAAATATTTTGATCAAGACAACAATATGGGTGCACAAAAGGATTTCCTAATAAAGAATATAGCAACTTTTGCTGATTTGTGCCAGAAATGCTGTTGGTAGCCTATCCCTCTTGAAAAGGTTTGCCACTTCATCCTACCCCCTTCCCTCACGGCAACATATCTGCACAACCACTTAGTCAACTCATACATGGAACAGATGCAGGTTAACAAAGCTAACTCATCACAAAGGGTCAAGGTTCTGGCTCATCATATGGCTCCATAAATTCTTGGGCTGGCAAAATGAGGGGCACTGCAGGATATAAAAAGTGCGCAATCACCTTTTTTGAACCTAGCGCTGTCTTTTTAGTGGTATGAGTTTGACAATACAATAGCCCTGAAACTAACAGTTAAACCTTTCAACCAGGAAATAAATCTGTCTTGTACCTTCGAAACTGCAGCGCCTTAACGTAAATCCTGCTGTGTGGAGTCAACCGATGACCACCAACAACTGGAATTTGTGTTGAAACAAATGAAATAACCAACTGGACCTGCTGGTCACACATGAAGCCGGTCCTAAGACGAATGATAAACAGAAAGGTACTTGCCCGTCTGCTGTGGGCCAAGGTTCCCTGTTCATCTACAGATTCCTCTTTCTCCTCTTCTTGCTTCTCCTCCTTATCTGCAACCTGAAAGAGAAGTCAAGACTTAGCACAGCAAACAAAATCTGGCAGCATTTTAAAGTTCTCAAGATTCTCAGAGAAATCTAAGGTTTAAAAAAGGCCTAAGGCAGTTTCTGTACTGAAGACACAGTATTGTCCCCGATGAGATTCCACACCACCAATAAAAACATTCAACAACAAAGATATTTGACAAAGTGTCAGGAGTTCTACCTCATTGTCACTGACTGCGGCAGGTCCCTCTGGAACTTCTTCTGTTTGTTGACTAATGTTCTCATCCAATACAACGCCCTGCTGTTCCATTTCTAGCTCCTTTCGACGGGCTTTTCGTCGGCGTGTTTCTGCCCCAATCAGTGTGCCTAAAACAGGTGGAGGTAGGTGTTCTGCAGCATTTGGGCTACGTTTCTGCACAGGGCAATTCCGGTTCCCCTTGTGACACGCACAGTCCACTTTATAGTTGCTGCTCCAAAACACAAACATAATTCGTATCACTCTTCATTTCTCAACCCTTGCACAGAGACATTCAATGCATCTCCTACTAAACATCTCACCACGTGTCAAAGCAAGGACAGCAGGCTACCTTATGGCCTCTACTGTAGAATATGCCAGCAGAACTGGACAGAATAGCCGGAAAATGCAATTCAGTAGAAAACGGAGCAAAATGTAGAATGCGAGGAAAGGGCTGGAGGAAGATGTCCAGTCCAGGAGGGCAGTGGAGAGCTCCTGGGTGAGGTGAAGGACTCACCAGATGTTGTACTCATAGTCAAAGGCGATGGTAACCTCTGTGTCCTTGGCAATGGTGGCAACAGCATAGATACACAGGTGGATCATCCCATCAGCAATCACATGACGAACCTTGTTAAACAAAGCAGAGAGAAACTAACATCTCCACAAGTTGCACTTCTTATTTCCGAGAGGGAAGACTCCTTCAGTAAAGTAGCTCTCAAACATTACATGAATAATTATCCAAAAATCTCTAAAGGGAAAAGCCTGTTTCACTGCCCTATCTTATCCTATGCTTTTCCACTCACACCTGCTTACCCTATAATTCTAGAGCCAGATGAAAGCTTTAATCGAAATATTTCCCTTCAAGAAAAAACTCACTTTCCCAACCTTCTGCTGATCTCTTATTCCAAATATAAACCAACAAATGAGCAAGAGAATTCACCCTGTTTACTGCATTCTAAGCTTGAATATTCATAAAAAGTCAATGAATCAGACTTATGTAAAATGTATCTGCAATTTTAGTGATGGGGAAGAGAATTTACCTCTGCATTTGGAGTGCAGGAGCGCCTGATGAACCTGGCATCGTTACCAAAGGTGCGGGCATCAACACACATTTCAACGCCATTGAACTTGGAGTAGAACAGCACAAATGGATATGGCCTGGAGAAGTAACAGAATGTCTCAATCCCCAAATACTCAATTCCCATGGCAGTTAAAACAGGAAGCAGTGTTTCAATCAGTACTACTGCTCTGGAGGCCTGTGCATTTCCACGAGCAAGATCAAACAGATTTACTTCAGTGGGTTTTGGTTCATAAGCAGAGCATCAAGCTGAGGCAATACATTTGATATCACATTTCAATGGATGGCACAGATGGCAAGGGCCCTGCAAGTGTGCATTAGCCCCCTCTGTGCCATGACGCTCTCAAACTAATCACTTCGTAGTACTCTTACTTTTTGAAGAAATGCCCATTGACCTCGAATTGCTGTCGTAACATAACCTTCCCTCGATACTCAATTATAAGTGTATCTAGTGCCAAGTCTCTTGCTGCTCTCAGGATCTTCCGGTGCTTCTGTACCCGAGTCACCCGTCCCAGCTGCAGCTGTAACAGAACAGAGTGAAATACAAGTACTTAAACCAAAGGCCTGCAACTCATGGAGAGAATATTGCTTGCTAGAAAAGAAAAATTAATCTGGCAGAAACATCCAAAAATCTGCACATACATCCAGTCAATATATTGTTTATCCTGTTATCCTGTAACAGTTTAGTGATAACCAATGACCTTGATAATATTTATCAAAAACAAAGTATTTATTTCTTTCCTTCAACAGACTCACAAATGTATCAGACGGAGGGTTTTAATCTTGCAGCTAGGAGGCATAACCAGACCTGTCAGTTGCTGCTAATAGGGAACTGCTCTGCAATTATGGCCACTTTCACAGAGAGAATAACTCAAATCTTCCCTAAATTGTGGGCTGTCACACATTCAGAGGAAAAACAGAAGCTTTTCCTTCTGCAGAGGATGGCAATTCTAGCTAACAAGCCAAAGACTTAAGCTGTCAATTTCCATCTCCATCCAGAATCTTCTTCATCGTCCTGATCAACCAGTGCTGGGCATTTTATCACACCATTTTTTTTTTTTTTTAAACACGAAGAAATACATTTTTAAGCAGATGCTGACAGTTTAGTGAATCTCCTTCATGTTCAAGTCTCCTTTCTATTACAATGGATTTTCACAACAACATGTCTTGACAGTATGAAACCACATTGGTCTTTAAGAACAAACATACTAAAATGATGTGATTTATGGCATAAAGGAAGGATATTATAAACACTAGGACATAGAAGAGATTTCTTCTATTAAAACAAACAAAGAACAAAAAAAAACCTTTCCTTGCTTAGCAGGTTAAATCTCTCTGCACATAAAAATCTGGGAAATTTTGCAGAATTACGTGAAGATGGCTGGCTGCCTCACCACAAAAGAACTGTGCTCCTTCCTAAGTACGCTACTCATTGTTCATAAGGACCGCTTCTTGATACTTTTCCAGGCTGAACTGAGACAGAAGTGCTCTTGCTTCAGCAATAGTGACATCCATCTATCTAAATTAGAAGTAAACCACATGATGTTGTTGAAAGAGAGCTCCCAACTTTTCCTGATGAAACTTGTTGGAAACAGCTACTGTGCAGTCTGTTCATCTGAATGAAAATCACACTAGCTTAAGAAAGGGCTCAATCTGAAGAACGGCAGAATGATGACATCTAACCTCATGAAAACAACATCTAATGCCCTAAGGCAGCACTCAGCACTGGGAAGCAAATGAAGACCTCCATACTGACCATGTTGTGAGCTCTGAATCACAGACTTTACCCTTCTCTCTCTCTTTTTTTAAGTAATCTTACATGTGTTTTGAATAAATCTCTTTGGGAAGAAGGAGGCTTTCATTGTTTTAATATGACGTTACACTGAAAATCTTGGATCAGCCAATATAGTAAGATCTAGTAGTCAACTTCTGTCACTGAGGTCTCCAGGATAAAAATAGCATTATAAAAATATTCATTTGAAATCTACGCAGATGGGAATAATGGCCTTGCTATTCCAGATCTTGTAGAGATATATCCAGCACTATGCTTATCATGCCTACAGGGCACAACTCCTGTAAACATTTTCATACCAATATATCTGCAGACAATTGGAAAAACCCAAATGTATGTATTAGAGAGACTATGGAAAGCCTTGCAGCGTTATAACTTGAATCCTGACAGGAGCGCACAGATCATTTCCCAAGTCCAGAGAAACCCATTAAACTGGAATAAAATAAATATCTTAGGACCAAGAGTCACACTGCTAGCTCTGATTTCTGATCAACATCCCCATAACATGAGTAAACTCTAAGATAAGATGCTTTTCCTTAATGAGAACAGTAGTATTCTGTGATCACATTCACTTATTTTCTGTTACAATCATGTCCTTATCTAAACAGGCTCTATATGCAGGAGCGATGGATCAGCGGAGCTTCTGTGTTTCCTTCCAACATTTATTATTACGCAATTCTAAAAGATGCAAAGAAAACTCTATAGAAACGCAAATTATTATCTGGTAGCCTTCATTTCTGCCTTTGGTCCATGACTGCTTTGCATTACTGTTCACCTCATTTTGGAAAACCTCATTGTGGAACACCAGTAGGATGAAGTGAGATGGTGAAAGGAAAAGAAAACCCGCGGAGGAAAGAGAATCAGTGCATCTGTAAAGCTTCGCAATGATCTCAGTTTGGTACAACAGGAATGATCTCAGCATTTCTGTAAGATCCTAGCTCAGCTTGTTTTTCGTTCTCTGAATTTAGAAATATGAAGAGGATTAGCTGCCATGCTTTCATGTGTGAAAAGAACAAATGATTTTACGCACGTCATAGGCCAGGGATTGCTGACTGGTAATCAGACAAAACCGTTCTGATATTTTTGCAGAGCAACATCTGCATAATACTCGGTGGCTTTATTTTATAAAGGCTCTTCACTTTAGCATGTGAAATCAATCAGGGGTTTGAGCTCAAGTCAGCAATTATCAGAGGCAACAAAGGGCAAATAATGACCCTGGGTTTGCTCTGGCAATAGAAGGCAGAAAAGCGCTTCATCGCTTTCAAACTGTCAGGCATCTGGCCACCTAGTTGTTTTTATTCCTGGTACCACAAGCAGCTTCAGGTTTTCAGAAGCTTTCGTTTGCATCATTTGGATAGTTGAGAACTGGCTTATTCAGACCATCCCAATGATCAAAATCTCATATCCCGGGTGAAACTTCTTAGCCCACCTCTTCCCACTCATCCTACTTTGGGGAGGCTTTTAGGTCACCATTTCCCTCCCCCCCCTTTTACTTCTTTTTCCCCTCGGAAGAATACACAGACTACACTCGCGTCACTGTTTACCCAAGCTAATCAACTGTAAGAGTACACAGGACATACATGACATTTTATTTTTATTCCTTTCTACATGCTTGAGAGTCTTCATGGCCAAGTAGAGCAGCATTTGCATATTTTTTCCCATTTAGAAGTACCTATTTTCTCATCATCCAGAAAAGCTATTTTCACATCCAGTAATGACATTCAGTGAAATGGCAGAAACCTTCTCAGTTTACCTAACAGAGATGAGACAAATGAGTCGATAGAAGACATAAAGCACAGGATGAGAGACCTCATATTCCTGGCTGGTCACTCCACACCTGTGCCAGCTACCATCCTCACAACGCTTTGCAGCCATCTGCTCAGCAGGGAAAACAAGGACAGAAGGGCTGACAAGCGGCAGCCCAGGACAGCCTTCCTCAGTATCCAAGAGATACCACAGACATGAATTTCCTTTGTACTTAGCCAGCATTTGGAATGAAAGCTACCTACCTACAGCTTGTTTAGAGTAACTGCAGCTCACTATGAAGTTCTGCAATTTAATCTTTATGTTTCTTTGTGATAGATTCCATTTGGAACCTTCTGATTTGGAATGCTGATCACTTCTCCCTGTGGGAAAATCTACACCTGTACAGGGGAGGGAAAGTGCAAGAAAGCATGACAAGAACAAGCACTCTTATGCATGGTGCTCTTTTATAACCATCTGTCCTGCTACACGCTGTGAAGGTGACAAAAAGAAAATAGCATATGTTTTACTATTTATTTCAGGTCTTCTCCTAAAATTAATGTGAAAGAGTTAGAAAACTACATGTAAGACTCAGAAAATATTACATCTTCAAGAGAAGCAGAACGTTTCCCTCCCTGAATTTTTTCACAGTTGTTCCATTTAGAAAGGCGACTCACACAGCCATACTTGAAAGGTTATTCCCTCCTCCTCCTCCTATGTTTTATTACTGTTGATCTAGAGACAAGAGTGGAAGGAAGGAGTCGAAAGTCCCTGTTTTGCACTCTCTCTTACTGGCAATATCTGTGCTCTGCCCAGTGTGCTTCACCTACATGAGAGCAGAGGGAAAATTGGGAGGGAACACATGAACTTCACAGAGAGGTGAGTCACCTGATATAAACAAGAATGATTCAAGCACAAACATATACCTGATATTCAGGTTTCTGACCGTGCTTCTAATGGAGAGGTGCCCTACATCTGTTTTTGAAGCCTATCCTTTTCAGTTTCACTGATTTTCAATTCCTCCCAGCAAGGAAACCCCACAACACCTGAACTGAGTGGGAATGCTCCTCTCCAAGAACTCATGGACCAGATGAAACATCAGCTCAGAACAGTGAAGGAGTGGACAGACACAACACAAACATCCTTTCACTGTTTCTCCTTGTCTACATGCATTCCACAAAGCTGGCAAGACACTAACCACTCCATATGTCAGAAGGGACGAATTAGGTACAGACAGTTCCCTAAAATCAATTATAATCACGCAGTATTTGAAAGTTATCAGAGTCCAAGTAATCATTCAAAAAGCCTGAAGTAATGTTGGAAGGATTCTTTAAAACAGCTTCACACATAATATGAACCAGAAAAAAAAAAAAAGACAAGAAGTCTCATAGGAAGGCAGAAAGCCTCCTATTTCCATGAAGTGAGAGATCTGGTTCTGCCAGATTCGGTCATTCGGTCACCAGAAGTACTTACAGTAAAATACCAATGAATCTTACTGTAGAGCTGTACAAAAGGCCCCAACTTTATAATGCTGATGTAACTGAATACAACTGCTCCTGAATCTATATCCAAAGAAGGTCGCATGTCCTTCCCATGACCAGCGACGTTCCTGCTCCCCCACACCCACATCACACGCCCAGCACCCAAAGGATCTCCCCCACCCCACTTCTTTTGTCACGTCAGTTCTTACCTGCATCTGGGACCCAATAACGGTATTATTGCAGGCCAACTCTGTCTTGTTGATTGT
>PPHD01023563.1:0-12428 GCA_002909625.1 Bambusicola thoracicus
GTGATGATCCATTTGCATTCTTCCTTAAATTATTTATATCAACTTGTAGGAAGAGTTGAGCAAATATCAGCAAAGAAATAGAGCAGCACTCTGTAACGCTGCTCTGCATTTCAGCTGAAAGGCCGTCTGCATGCTCAGCATCTGCACTTCAATGCCTGCAGGCACATTGTTACGGCTGTCATGCTTTTGTCTAAAGCGAGGAACCAGGCACCAGCTTGCAGATGGATGTTCGGTAACAGCTCTCTCTGAGCTGCAGCCCCTCTGCTGGGGCTCTGCTACAGCTCTACTGCCTGCTCTATGGGATGCTTGTCCTGCAGACGGCTGCACTGGACTGCATTGGTGCTAAGGACACAAACTAAAAGCCAGCAGACTTGCAGGAGCACAGCTGTGGAGCAGTTAAAACATCAGCATCGGATAGGACAGAGTGAGCACTTGGTTAGGTCAGAAATTCACCACCCTCTGTTCCATTACAACACAGACCACAGCACTTGCCAAACTCGCAACGTACTCCAAGAGAACTGCGGTCCATCCACCACCCATCAGAAGCACCAGAAGAGGAGAGAGCTCCCCATTAAAATGCCCGACAGCTCACAGCCCACACTTAAGCAACGCTCCGAAGAACCCAAATCCCATAAACGCACCGTCCTCCTCTCCCCAGGCTTCCTAACACACCAAGACATGCCTTCCTCGAGGCATTACGCATTCAGTTACATTGCATTCCTCACCCAACTTCTGTGTCACAACGCAGACGAACCCAGCGAGCCAACTGCTTCCAGCAGTAAACTTGATTGACTGTGCACACATTCACAGCACACACCTCAGATCCATCACTCGCAATAAATCCGTCCCATCGAGTCAGATAATTTGCTGCGCTGAAGCAGTTCATCTTTTAAAACACAATTTCATACAGTTGCTAAAGTTTCCTTTATTCTTCTGAAATAACAGCTTGCAAAGAAATTTTTTCCCCAAATGTTCTATAAATCCTGCTTTAATAATGCACTGCTTTGAGTGCTGAGCCTCAGACTTCAGACTGGCACAGCACAGTGCTACAGGCGCCCCACTCCCCACAGCCCTGAGTGCACGGGACGGGGGGCACATTGCAGGAAAGCAAGAGAAGACATGAGCAGTGTAAAAGCCAAAGCAAACTTTTGCCCCATATCCATACCTCTGTGGTTTTGCTTTATGCAAAGCTTTGTTGCTTGTTCTTTTTGACTCTGCTTTAGGAGCTACTCCAAGACCTTAAAAGTTAAAGATGAAACAGTGAGCATATATACGTGTATATATATATATGAGATATTTTAGGCTGCTGTTAGTATTTCAGATTTTAGAGGCAAAGTTGAAAGAGGCAGCAAGAAGTCCAAGTTAACGTCGCTCCCGTGCCTGCGTGCTGCTGCAGGACGGCTGCTCAGCCACCACCTAACGCCCTGCCCGGCTTCCAGAAGGTATCACACACCAGAAGCACCAAGCCTTCCCTTACCTGTCCTTCACCCAGGTGTGCAGTGCTTTCCTCGCAGCTCTCCGCACCCGAGGAGCCTTCCCCCACATCTGCCGCAGATCCCAGCACGCAGCCTGTGTGCAGCGCGGCACCTCGGGGAGCTTTTTGTACACCAGTCCCCCTCACATGGTCTGATTTGCAGATAATCTGCTGCCAAAGAGCTCTTTAAGAATTTTTGCGTCACTTTAGTGAAATAAACTTTATGTTTCACCAGGGCTGCGGCTCGGTTTTCCTCCTAGAGGTGGGTGGCTCCATTTGAGCTGCTGGAAGGAGCGCGATCCAATGGAGGCAGAGGGCGAGGGGAGCGGCGCAGCGCGGGGCAGCGGTGCTGTGACAGCTGGAACGGGAGGTGCGGGGAGAGCACATGGGGCCGAGGTGCTGCTTGCAAGCGGAGGAGGGAAGGACAGAGATGTGTAGCATCACAGTAAGAGGGCTCGGGAGGAACGTTACCGCCACACATCTGTATCATTTTAACGAGGAGATAAGAAGTTTAGTTTGAACGCGGCAAGCACAAACCCCATAAGAAGTGTTCTGGTGCACCCACGAGGGGCTGCCGCTCATCCCACCGCCAAACCCGCCCCGCTAAACCGGCACTTTCCTTCTCAAGTTTGTTTCTAAAGGGCCGTGGATCGTAGGTCAATGAAACAGCGCTGTAGTTTGGTGTGAAAAAGAAAGGGGAAGAAGCAGAGCGAGGAGGAGGAATTGGAGTTAACGGCCGCAGCAGCAGCGCTGGGCTGCGAGCGGCTGCCAGTTTGCAGACTTGTTCCAAACAATTGCATGGGGGGGAAAACACACAAAGCTGTTGAAAACGAAAAGCACGGGGTTATAATTAGCGCGTTCACAGTTCGGGTCCCCTCTGCATAGCAGCAGTGTGTCACGGGCACCATCTCAAGGATAGCTCCGGTACTGCAACTACAAACGTGTACCAAAACAGGTCGTTATTTCCCGTTAATTCTTGCGGCAGTGCATTAACAACGTTTCGTCAATTAACATCATTGCCTTCGCTATTTACTGTTCTCTCTGTGAACACAGCGTTAGTGAGCTCATCTTGTTGTCGCACCATCATCCCCTGCTGCGCTCTTTCCAGTGCAAACACTGGGTGGTGTTACCCTCTGCTGAGCTGCAGAGCAAGTCGGTGTGCTCACCTGCAATCATCCACAGTCCTCCTTGTCCTGTCCCGCTGAGCACAGAGACCATCGCACATCACCCACCGAACCTCTCTTGAGATCGCAGCACAGTGCTGTAGCGCAGGACCGGTGCTGTGCCCCAGGAGGGGCGGGATGAGGGCTCTGTGCCTTTTCATACAGGTTTCCATCTCACACTGCTGGGAGACTGCAACGCATGTTCCCCTGTTACCTCTTCTTCCCTCCTACAGGAAACACCACCCCTGTGCATGCCTTGGCTCTCTGCACTTGGCAAAACTCTATCTTCCCAAAGTCTCAGCGCTGTAACTTTGAGGTTTCTGCATCTCATTCTCCCTCTCCGAGTACATTCTTTGAGCAAGTTCTGAAACACCGCTGCATAACGTCCACCGGGCAGCTGCACTGCTTTCATCTGCTTTTAGCAGTGGCACCCAGTGTGAGTGTTCAACCACTGCTGTGGGATACACGAAGCTGTAACGTGAAGAACAGCATGCTAAGAGTTAGAACCACCTTTCATGACTTATGCTGGCCATTCAGTTCCTTTTTTTTTTCCCCCCATTAATGTCTTTTGCAGCAGCGTCTGTTTGTTGTTCTTTAATTCCTTGCCAGAAGCCTGAAGCCTTTGGGGCATAATGCAAGTAACAGACCTCAGATTTCAGCTGACCCATCACTATTATGAAACACGCTTATCCCACACACGACATTCTTTCAGGTGTCGCACCGAATTTCAGGGAATCTTTTGTACTTTGCAAAATTCTGATTGTTTAGGGAAGGTGCAGAAGATCAAGAGCATTAAATCGGATGTTACACAAGATAGAACTTCAAACTCATCCACAGCTCTCCACAGGTAAAGCAGCGGTAATTCCAGCCACCAGGAACGGGAATCATCAGCACAGTGACCTAACAACAGCAGTACCAGCTGCACCAAGAGATTAACAGCAGCTCTGCAAGCATTTCTCCGCTTCACCGCCAATAAGAGGATAGGAACAATTCACAAATAACACGAAACAAATCCTAAATTATTTATGGGTTGCTATCCTTTGCTCAGTTGGGAGCCAGAGCACATTTAGAAGCTATTACATTTGGCTTTGGGATAAAAGAAATTCTGATTGTCGTGCCTTGCTGATTTCTAAGTGAACATGCTGGGATGTCCACCTGGCAGCTGGGGAGCCTGGGGGGTGTCCTGTTAGCATCAGAACTGCACTGAGGGAATTCAGAAGGGGAAATCTGCTGCCAAGAACCTACACACCAACACCGTATGCGGTCTCTCTCCTGGCCGCTGCCTTTTCGGAGCAGTATGTTATTTTCCTACTCCTCACTGAAACTACTACAGCTGACTTTCATAACATCTGTCAATATTTTTCAAGTGTCATAGGAACTGCCTTTGAATTGTCACTGCATGGTTTTATTGGCAGAAATGGGAGGAGGAAGCTATCTGCTAGCTGCCCGGTGCCTCCAAACTCCAAAGGTCTTCCCAGGAGCATGCAAAGGATATAAACCAACCAAACTGAACTGAAACAGAGGTGAAGAATTACTTCTTGTTTCTCACTCTAACGTAATCTTTTTGCCAGGCAGCATAACAGAACATCTTAGCCTGCGTTGTGCCTTAAACTACAGTCATCATCAGCAGCCTTAGAGCCAATTAATTGTCCAGCTGCCCTTGGAGTTCTCAAGGCAGAAACACTGCTCTCATGTTGACACGCGTATTTCCCTTCTTACTCCCCCTTACAGAGACCTTATAAAACTGCCAGACAAAGATGCAAAACTGCTTCTGCCAGATTGGCTTCATTTCCTATTATGTGTTCGAGGCATGTGGATTTTCTGTGCTTATTTGAAGGAAAGGGAAAAAAAAAAGTACTATTGTATAAGCTGTACTGGGAAATATCTGTGTAAGGACTCCAGAGATAAGCACACACTGGACAATACCTTTAAATACTAAAATTAACAGAAAAACTGGCTTGGAAACAGGCCTTAATTTGTCAAGCTCTATCACTGCCATCAGGCAACAGAAGTTCACCAGTTAAACTCGAGAGAACCAGTTAACTCTCCTACAGCAGTACGTAGGTGGTGTAAAGCGAACGGAAGGAGCAGCATCGTGTCACAATCAGATTTTGAAAGACCAAAATACTGACCTTTCCACAGGAAAAAGAAAGCCCCCAAACCAACACGCATTACTCATAAGGAAAACATTGCACGTAACACAGCTTCCCAAGAGGTTTGGCTTTGTTTCAGAGCCACCAGGGTTAAGCATGGAGCACAGGGCTGTTTACTCACCATGGTGCCATTAACACAGCACAAGGCAGAGGCCATGCATTGCAGACCCATGAGGTACCTTGGATCAGCCTGCCCACCCCTTTGTCAGAAGGAAGGGTCCATTCCATCAGTGTCACTTCTGAAACGCTGGTCTGCAACCCCTCACCAAGATCTCTTAACAGAGGGAGGCATCTACTGCAACTCTTCTTCATTGATTTGGAGGTCCTCTAGTTAAGGAAATTGATTGCAAAGGTATAGCTTTGTTATTGGATGACTTGCTAGTAGAAAAAGCAAGCTGAAAGCAGTGCTAGTTTGTACCCTTACAGGTCCCAAGATGGTAAAAACTTTTGGCAGAAGCCCAGGATAACATGAGCTGAATTCTGCTAGGAAGTACATCAAATGACAGCACCACAGTACTGCAGGTACATTCTGTGATCTCCTAAACAGCTTTGTTACCTTCACAGGAATACTGTAGGATCCAGCCTTTTGAACAGCATCATTCAAGGGGAGTGACAACCAACCCCACTGTTCCACACTCAGCTGCTTCCCATCCAGCCAGCACTCTTGCACACTACCAGAAATCAGATGGGGTGACCACTAGACAAGCCCTAACACGGATTTAGTTTAGCAGCAACATGCAGGCATGCTTTAGCTTGGTATTTTTAATATATATGTACATACACACACATTTGTATAACTTGTTTAAGATGTATACACTTCTATAATAATAGCTTTCTACCTGTGTAGTTCAAACAAAAGCAAAGTCAAACCAAGATGCAGAGTACCATAGCCATAACATATTTATCTACCAGCTCAGGAGCTGGCAGTGCAGCCCATCACCTCACCCTCTTATTTGCTTATGGCTAAACCCAACACACAACAGGATAATTGTCAGGTTACATAAAGACAGTCCACCACTTCATGCATTTCAATCAAAGGATTAGAACCGTGCTCATCACCAAACTATTTGAGTGCCCATAGCACGAGGCGGTGTTTATTTGTTCAGTGAGAAAAGCAACTGTGTCTACTTCAGACAGCACAAAGCAGCACGTTTCCTGTCCTCACACCAGCCCACTGACATTTGTTTGTAATTTCTCCAATTCAGCAGGGCTCAAAAAAGAAACCAGAGCTGTACCAGTCACTTAAGAAACTGTTTATTCAAAAGCTTCATAGCACCATCTTGTTTTTGAAAACATCCAAATAAAATGCAGCAATTAATTTCTTTTCCTGTTCAGCATGACACTAACTCCATCTGTGAACATTTATGGTTGTTCTTGCTAATGGAACTGAAAAATAGCGCTCCTCTGCACACAGACATGATGGGCCTTGATATGGGTTATCCAATCCTAGCTCAGTAACTGAAGAATAAAAACAAGTGAAACTGGAAACCTCGGGTTATTTTCCCCCAGTGCTGCTGGAAGATAAGTTTTCTAAGGGTAAATAAGGTAAACCTTCTCTAAGGTTCTGCATTTTCAGCAATACGTACCCTTGAAAACTTCCTCCTTGAAGAGAATTAAAATTGAAAGTGTATAAGATACCTTGGGCATTCCTTTGTGGTATAAGATAGACCACAAATGGTTAATTTATAAGCATCTTGATGTGTTTGTTCCAACACCAAGCTGTTAACGCTGAAGAAGGGCCTTTTACCATCATCTTTTCTAGGGAAAACACTGGTCAAAACGGTTCTACTTTATTACTGTGCTGATTGTTTCTTAATTTAAAATTGATAAAACCAAACCACCATTGACAGCACTTGTAATATATTTCATTGTGAGGTTTTTTGTTTTCCTTTTCCCTTTCTGGTTTTGCAGAGCGGTCTGTCTGAGAGCTTTAATTCAGCCAAGTCAGTAAAGCGCTATTTCCCAAAGATCCTTAACTTACTTTTCAAGTGGACCATGCTGAGTGCTTGGCCACATTATCATTTGGCTATGGCTTCCAACCACTGGGATTCTCTATTGCATCTAATCTGGTTGACCATTAAGAGGCAAATATTCTGTAGTTCACTTGGCTAAGGCCCCCATGGGGTCCCATGCTGGCAAAACAATGGGTTCTTGCTCCATCACTGCCAACACATCTTCTGGCACATACTTCTTATCCACCACAACTTCATACACGTACTCAGAGAACCAGTCATCCGTCATGATCAGGTAACCTGGAGATAAAAACAGCTCGTTACAACAGAGAATCATCACCAACACAGTGAAGCAGTCACACGAGTTTCACTCACAAACAACCCCTTACAGACAGGTCACATTTCTGTATCTCTCAGGACAAAGTGAACAAAATTAACATGTAGACTGAGCAGATGTATTTCATGTGCCCTGGAAGACTCACCAGGGAACCAACTAGGAAGAACAAGGCCCAGAAGAACTCGTTTTAATTCATCTGTTAAAATAAGCATTGGGAATGCCTCACAAACTTACACTGAGTAAAAGTTATCTGGTTCTCTGTCTTTAGAAGTCTTCAAGATGTTGGTAAAAGGGAAATTGCCCAGATGAATAACCAAATCATCTCTTGCTTAGGCCAAAACTTGCTGGTTTATTAGCAGTAAGAGAAGGAGGCTGTCTTCCCCAAATACAAAGGCATCTAAATCAGTTTTGCTGAACCAAATCTCGATTTTCCTCCTTAACATAATTCTTACTGAGAATTTCAGTAAACAACCTTTGAAGTGAGGGGGAAAAGGTCAAATTTAGAATGCTACAGGCTTTAGCAGAAAGCAATCATTGGAAAAACTATTCAAAGTGAACTGAAAATAGAGTGACAGTGAGAAAGAAAGCATTTAGAAGACAGATGAGGCTTTCTGTAATAAAGTTTCTCACATCCTTATATACAGTATCATCACACAATCAAATGAAACAAGAAAATGTCCAAAGAATATGGACAATAAATGCATCTATCTACACCATCTTGTTTCTAAAGCAAGAGATCAGATAATTCCCATAAATTAAAAACCCTATCAACTGTAATCCGAGCTAGAAGCCATTTTGGAAAGACTGCCAAAAGGAGCTGCTTTGATTATTCTCTCTTCAGGATATGAGTTCTTGGGACACACAAAAACCTCTCACTCCCAAGAGCCAACAAGTAATTGCACCCTGAGAGGATAATGAACTCTGTTCTGACATCCTGCATCTCAAAGCTTGACAGTGCTGATTAGGATCGCAGTGTCTGAACAAGAAGGAAACGTCAAACAGAACTTCAGGACATGCAAATAAGTAAGGGCGCTCTGAGCAGGGCTGCACTCAGTGTCATAATAAAAGCCATTATCAATTTCTTCATTCAAAGGAGAAGTGTACTTTGCAGGCAGCATCATCTTGCTGCAGCAGAACAGGACACTGACTACGGGAGGAAGCTCCGCTCTGTATGAAGTCGGTCCACATTTCTGTAACTTGATTTTACAAAGGAAAACGTTGAAATGCAGCACTGTAGAAGCAACAAGCTGCTGGATAAGGGAGAGGTCAGCTGAGGATGGTCTGAGACCGCTTGCATAAGCTTGCATTTGGGCACCTGAAAAGAAAGCCCTTGCAAAGTTCCTGAAGAACTTTGTCCTCCCTGCAGGGGAGTTAAGGCAAAAGATCACAGAGCCTGCCATAATGCACTCGTGAGATTATAGGTGCATACAAACAGATAAATCTGCACAATGTCTCCCTGCGGAAGCACGCAGTTGGCACAAGAGACGAAGTCGAAAGGAAGATGACTTTTGGCTGGAGAGGTACCACAGAAAAGTGCTTTTCGTGCCAAAACAAACAAATGGACCCCTATCAAGTGGATGTGATAATGTGATTTAGTGTTTCCCTTTGAAGACCTCCTCCTTGCTTTGAGAGGAAGATACCCGATGGGATAAGCTGGGTTCAAAGTTTGGTAACACTGTACTATCTCTTCAAAACAAAAGAGTAAGAATAATTAAAACTTGCCTGTCAAAGTGCCAACAAAACACAGAAAGGAAATATTTTACTGGGAAGTGACTTTTTTTTACCTCAAAAAAAAACCCACCCAATGTTTGTCAGCAGCTCTGTTCATTCCTTGAGGAAAAACAGATTGGATTCCAAGAAACCCTTTTACAGCAGATAGGCATGTAATTACAAAGTACTTAGGAGAGGCACTGCTAGGCTGTTTCCAGGGCTTCCCTTTCTCCAGGACTAGCAGCACCACAAGAACCCAGCTCTGCACACTCTGCAGATGCTGAGCATATAACTTCTTCCCAGATACCCAAAACAAGTCAGAGTTGTTCCAGCCCTGTGCCATGCAAGGAAAGGGAAAGCAGGGATCTTCTTGCACCTCAGATTGTACTCACAGCAAAGCACAGGGGACCCTGTATGAAAAACACTCATTTCTTACAAAGTGTTTTTGTTTTCTGTTGTGTATTTAATGACAAAGTCTAGTCTCTGGTGTTTTGTCATAGGCTGTAATCTATCATCCTGTCCAATAGCGGAGCTGGGTCTTACTCGTATCCCCCACACCCAACTGGGCCTCAAATGGGACGTGCCAAGCTTAACATCATTCTTGGCCTTTTAGTTTCTGATGTAGATTCTGGTTCTCTGTGCAGGACTTATCCAAGCACAGTTTCCCAGTAACTTAGCAAGGCAGATAAGATAAAGTTCGCTGGCAGACTGACTCAGTGACATAGCAAGAGAAGCAGGACATGAGGCTCCTACACCAGCTAGTACTGGATGTTGAAGATGGAAAAAGCAGGGCAGGAAGAGGGGGAAGAAACCCTCTTGAGTTTCCTCTTCTGCTGTTTCAGAACAAGCTCTGCTCCAGCCATTTAGGCTGAGCTGGTTGACTGCAGAGCTCAGCAGAGCAAAGCAGGAAAGCTCTCACATTGTCAGGCCTGTTCACTCAGGACCAGCTGAGATCAGAGCTACCCCCAGACACAGCAGAGAAGCACCCCCCCAGCCATGTCCATGCTGAGCAGGGGAGCAACTAGAAGCAATTTCCAAGTCACTGCTCAGCTGTGACACATGTTCTGCACACAGTACCAGGCCAAGATGGCTACAGCCCTAGAGAGCTTACCAATACTTTCCAAATGAACAGCAGGGCAGGCTGAAGCAGCCATCAAAAGGAAGGCAAGTTGATGCAGACACCTGGTGTCAATTGAACTGCGGGTGGATTTTTTTGGTTGCTGGTGCTTGTCATAGCAGGGAGGAACAGTGCAAGGATGCCATAAGGTCATGTTTTCAGCATGGCTTTAGAAATGCAATTAGTCAAGCTGCTACAAGCCGCTTTCCTTTTTGCTATTAACTGGAATAATACCTGGCAATTTTCTTGTGATCAAGGGCTGCCCATACACTACTTAGAAACTATAACAAACTAGTCAGCCTTTCCCCTATTCACTTCCCTGTGTCCAAACATTAGGTTGAGGCTTTGTGTTCCTGTGACTATAAATTGCTTTACCTTTATTACCACGATCTTCACCCCAGGAATTTTCCACTCGCCACTTTTCATAGCAGTCTTCTTGCCCGTCCTGCAACAAAACAAGGAGATGGTGACTCAGCAGCCAAGGGCTATGAGTTCACAGCAGCCAACCCTTCTACATCTAAATCCAGCAGCAGCAAACCAGAACTCCGCTACCAAAAGCCTACAGCCACCAGTGAGTTCCAGACCACGGCTTACTGCTAATGGTTGGAAAAAAATCTGAAATATTTGTATGTTTATTTACAAGTAGGAGGAAATGTAGTCCAGGACACAAGGTGTAGTAAATATTTTAAAGAGATTTTAAGTTACATTGAGCCAAATTCCAGCTGTAAGAATCTAAGCAGCCTTCTCTATCACCATTTAGGCACTGGGGGCCTTCCAAAATACAGAATGCATCACTTGAAGTAGGAATCAGAGAAGGCACAAGGACAAGAAAGCATCTGCAGTTTGCTTTAGAACAGTATTATTAGGAGTGAACTCAAGCACATAGACCTAGCTATTGGACAAAGCGGTACAGAAATGTTTATGTACATTAAGTTTGTTGTTGTTTTAACCAAAAAGTACATTTAATCTGCATCAATTTTTAACCTTGTAAAATTGTAATGCTTTTTTTTTTTTTTATATCTTCAATCCAAGCCTTCTATTGAGTAGCAAATCCACAGCAGCATTATATTTTAACAACCATTTCTCAAAGCTCCTTTAGATTAAGCTCAGGTTTAATATTAGAAAACGTGTTCAAAGTAGAGATGAAGTAAAAGTAGATTATTCTTCAAACAAAGGACAGTAATGTCATTTAAATGATCATTTCATAACAGGTACCATCCACAGCGATCTTAAACATATCTTTTTAAGGAAATGAGGTCATATTTTACACAGCTATACATTTAGGCGTGTGGAAGTACAAACTTGGAAATACAGACCATAAACTGTAACCTCCAGTGGAAGTGCAGCAAGTAACTGGGGATGTACAGGCTTGAGTCACGAGTAGATAAATAGGTTGTGAACACAAAGAACGTATCAGAGTGAAATATTTTTGAAGATGCATTCATGCACAGTAAGTGTTCGGAGCTCAGAATGAAGAACACGGGAGAAAGATCTGTACTGAACTGGAAAAAGCTGCTGAAAAATTCCTATGACTCAGCAGTCTGTCAAGTCCTCAAGACCACAGAGCTCAAGCAAACAGTTACATGCAAGCTGTTACTTCTCAAGTCAAGGTCACGTTGGACAGGAAGAGATCACTTCAAAGCAACTTTAATAACAACAACTTCTGGAAATAACGGAAAACATCAAAGCTACAGATAACTCTACACTGTAAATATTCACTTTTTTCACTTCATGTGTTCTAAATCTGCTTCTGCCATAGCGATATTTGTGACACCATATTTCCCCTCTAATTAAGAGTGGGCCAGAGAGCTCAAGTGCCAATGAATGGCAGAAGGTTAAGACTGCTGCAAAGCGCCTCCTACTGGCTGCTCCAGCATTTTACCCTTGTAAAAGGTACATGAGACTAACCCACGCAATGGGATAGGGTGGGAAATGCTTGCTGTCCTACTTGATTTCCTGCTCAGAAAGTACCTCAGAATCTGTATTTAAAACCAGCTAAGACGGTTGGTATCTAAGGAATTGAAGCAAACTTTTTCCCCTTCTCTGGTAGGAGCTTGTGGACAGAAGGAAAGAAATCTTTAACTCATTTAAAATTCTTCCATTCTTAAGTATTTATAATTGTGAACACAAGGTAAATAAGGAAACAGACAACCTAGGCCTTGTGCACAGGGTGTTGCCACACATGCAGAACAGCTTATACGCTGAATGAGCTCAGAACACAAACAATCTGCCCAAATATTCAAATACATCTGTGCCAACATCAGAGTTTCAGGAGGCACACTCTACCTTCTCCGAGACAGCAGTCAGGACCATGGCATGGGTCATCAAGGAGTCTCCAAAGATCAAACGCTCTGCCTTGTTCATGTTCTTGACAGAGACACCAAACACCAGCTCATGGTTAAATCTATTAGAAAGCCACATACACTGCATTAAAAAGGAGGCATGGAGGATTCCCACTAACAAAACACAGAACCAGCAGACAGGCCAGCAAGTTCTTCTAATCATACTGTCAGAATAAATGC
>PPHD01023564.1:0-12427 GCA_002909625.1 Bambusicola thoracicus
ATTATCTCATCATTCAAGACATTTTTATACAGACAAAAGGATTCCTTTTCACCAGTGAAACCCTAAAAGACAGTCTGCCAACGTTAATGTGTGTTAACTACAGGATATGTGAAATTAAGTTTATGCTGTTACCGTAAATGAGCTTAAGTCCTCTGTTGAAGGCTTAAGCCCCAAAGCGATTTTCTCCTTAGCAAATTAGTGAGAAAGTTGTACTTTGCCAAGAGCCAAAAAAGTAAAAAATAAAAAGACTGCTCAGTGGGGACTCACAAGTCCCTGGCTCTGCTTTTGCTGGCTGGCATTTAAACAGCAGAAAAATAGCATTAGCATTTTCATGGGCTAGTCCATGCCCTCACAATTTAAACGTGATTTAGCTTTTAAAGTGAAACTCCGCAGCTTTCAAAGTTTTATGTGTATGGAAACCTAGTCCAAAAACGCCAGAAAAATCATCATCTGTATCTCTTAAATCCAGATCAAATGTAAAAGGCTCTCAGTTTCCAAGTCCAAATCACACTGTTTGAAAATGCAGCAATATTTTTCCCTTTTTGCGGGTGCTACCAATTGCTGCCTTTGAAGATGAGACAAAATATCCATTATTGTCTGGAAACATGCCTGGTCTTAAAGGAGACCTCAGAGACCTTAGATGCCACACATTTTAAGACGCACATCCTCAGTCAAGGTCTGTGGTGTTTCACTCCTCAGGCCTGGGCTGCTTTCATCCTCTGCTGGCTCTATGCACCAGAAAGCTGCTCGTTGGCCTGCAAAGCACCAGTCCCAACCTCTGGCCACAGCCAGAACTCAAACTCTTTCTCACTTTGACTCAAGAGGAGACCCAGGATTCAGGCCCATTCCTGGCACACAGCCATGCTTTGTGGCACAGGCAATCTGATCATTTGACATGTTTCTTGTCAAGCTTTGGAGCTGACTCCTGGCTGGATAGAGATGACAAAAATGACACCAGCGGACAGCCCTGCTGCTGAAACAGTAAGCCATAAAACCTCCTTTTTCCCACTAATTTCAGGTGATTTCAGAGACCTAGCAGACTCATAACTGTATTGAGGCAGCAAGACCAGCTCAGAGTCGAACCCAACACCAGCCAAAGGCTGTGACAGAACAAGACATGCCACAGCATGGACTGGGGTCAGCAATGGCAGCAACCAGACTGTGATTTGTTTATTCCTTCAATCCTTTCCGAACCCTCAAAAGAAGTTTCTGTTCTGAGCTATTTTGCTAGAAATAGAGTTTTCTCAGCAGGTACATTTCAAGGAGACTTCATTTCAGGACATACATAAAAGCATTCTGATAACATTAAACCATCGCAATTTGCTCCCCTAATAAGTCAGTCTTCTTTTGCTTCAAATCACTCTTTGTTTAGATACTTACTTTACTGTGCAGCTATTCCATTGATGCTGAATACTGAGATGGCCTAACGTTTTTTTTCTTTGATAGGTGGGGATTCTTTTCTTTCTTTCCCATGTGGAATACTACTAGTTTGGGTTTTGTTTTGTTTTAATAAACACAATATTACAGGAGCTGGAGACTGATTCCATCTGCCTCTGTTGGGAGAGGAGAACCAGGGCACTCAGCCATAAGCTCCCCGCTGACCTACTGCCGGAACTTTCCTTGCCGAACGTCTCCATTTCTCTCCAAAGAGCATTTCACATTTGCTCTGACCTCCTGTAACACATACACAGGATAATCTCAGAAAAAAATAACGCGGATGTGCGCCCTAACCTCACAAAATCCCCTCCTCTGAATTGGAGCACGTGGCCTGCTTTAAATATTTGACTTGAAGGCAGCATGGAGAGAAATATAAAAGTGTTTTAAATTATTTCTTCCGAGATGATGTATCAGACTGAGCCAACAATGACTTTAAAAGGAACGGTTTATCTCTACAAAGTATTAAACTTTTGAAACATCTTTCCCTCTACAGGAATGCCTTTTAAATAACAAAGCAGCGAGTCACCGGATTAAATTCTAGGACCCCATTCTGCCTCTGCAGCTTATGAGCAGCTTCTATTCTAGGGGAGTTATTGACATGCTGTATGAGGGGAAAGGGCAATCTATAGAGCTCAGACTTTCTTCGGTCTCCAATCAAAGTTACTTCCTGAGCAAAAATGGTGTGATATAGGGTCACTAACATTTGAAAAGATGCGATGGGGCCAAGCAGGAAAATCGGCACATGAGAGCGGAGGAGATGGCACTGCTGGCCCAGAAATGCCCATCCTATACTCTGCAACACAGCCACAAGAGTGCTTCTGATGGGCGCTCATGCAAATAAAATGTGACTGACAGAACGCACAGGAAAAGTAAACAGAAACAGCAGACTGCCAGGTTCACCATCGCAGCTCTGGCAAAGACTTGGCATATACTGAAGATCAGCTGGAGGGAGAAGCGCTTCCTTACCCTGGGATGTACCCAGCTCTACCCAGATATACAAGTACACCCAGACCGCACAGAGGGAAGTGCTTGCTGCATTTCTGAGCGTGCAGCAAGTCAGTTGGTTTGTGCTCTCTTCCCTCCACCTCCCAGCAGTGCTTGCTTTCAGCTAACCTGTCCCAGGGCCAGCTCACTCCTCTGCAGCACCGGGTTCTGCCAGCGAGCTGAAGCAGCCCTCACCATTCATCTGCTCTGCAGCTGCCCAGTGCTAATGTACACTTGCCGTGGGGAACTGGGGCTTTCAGTTCTTAAAAAGTGGTTTAAGAATAATAACAAAAAAGTAGCCTTGAGGGCTTAATTTAAGAGTTGATCTTTTCTAATATTGTCATGGATAAAAAAATAAAGTCAAGCGGTATCGTGTATACTGTGCTACTCACAGGAAGGATATCTAATTCTTTTTGAAGGTGAGATGGATCATTCCCAACTCACCATAGAGATAAGAAAACCAAAAAAAGAACGGCATTTTTCTGACCAAAGTACTTTCTTCCAGAACAACGTGAAATATCCCAGAAATGAAATTCCTTCTCTCTTTGTAATCACTCCTGTGAATTCTTCAGAAATCGTTATTAATCAAGTCAAATGTCCTATTTAAATACATCTGAGTGAAACTAAACCCATTCTCTTTCAAGAAGAAAAAAATAATTTCAATCTCTTTTTTCTTCCTTCCAGAACTGGTGTGGAATATCGAATACTTCAAAAACGTATTTTCATTTGCAGAAACGTTTCCAGTGGGAACAGAGCAAATGACGAGCAGAAATGGGGTTAAACCCAAAGATTTTAAGTCTTCTGTTCCCAGCCCTACACAGCCAGAGTCAGAGGCTTAGCTGTGGAAATGGCTTCCAAGATGAAAATTCATTCAGAGCTCTGCTTTCGGCTGGAGCACCACTAATCTGCTTCACCTAGCACTACAAGATCCAACGTACAAAGCTCTTTTGGATCTCATCCATAAAGGCCATGTGAATAGGGTTCATATAATTTTTTCAATTATAACAGTCTACAATGTCAAGATTTGCACAGAATCGATCCTGGACCTCATTTCATTTCACTTCCTAAATATTCTTACTTTGTTGTACAAAATGAAATCAGTGGAACTCCACCTCCCAAATGCAGAGCTGTGTTGATGTCTGGAAAGCATCCTGATTTGTAAATATCTACTATGCACCACTTGTGCATAACCAAGGATGAAATTATGCAAATCCATTCTGTGTTTGTGCTGTGCATTGCCAGAAATCTGTACTGCAGGAGCAGAAGGAGCCTCGGCTCGCAGTGAGCCTGGTCTGGGGTCTGATGGGCTGCTCTCCCCAAAGCACCTCCCTCCTGCACTGCTACAGATCCTGCCTCAGCTCCTGATCTGACCAGGCTCAGTGCAGTTGCTCATCTCTGAAATGGGCATTAGATGCTGTTTTTGAAAATCAGAATGAAAGGATTAAAAGGCAGATTTTTTAAAGGGTAAGTCAGAGCACAAGGCGCTGGGAGCTCGCTTATTGCTCTCATATTGTGGAAAATATGGTGGGACCAACCTGGCTGACAGCCTAGCCCAAGTGTTTGCCTACTGCTGAATGTACTTCAAGCTACTTTTCAAAACTAATGATGACAGGACACCCTTTATTATCCACAGGGCCACTTCTGTGAAAAATGGACAGAAATGTCTCAGAACAGGCAGGCTGTGAGTTGGAAATGGAACTGAATCTGACCTTCAGCTTTGCTTATGCTCAGCAGTTGAGTAACTTCTCAGTCTAACTCATCTCAGTGCAACCTGCTCCTTGGCTAGTTGTATGCCAGTTTAAATCAAGCTTATAGTGGTTTTGGCAGCTCCAGACAATTACCTACAAAAATCACATGGAAGCAAGCTAGAAAATTAAGAAAGCAGGGACGCCACAAAACATATTCAAAGAAATATTGTTTAAATAATGTATTTAACATGTATTCCCATCACTAAAGTTCTTGTATGTGTTATAACTTGAAGGAAGCTCAGATGTACTGTATTTTTAGCACCATATAATGAAAAACAAGCAGTAACCCTGGCAAAAAATCCACCATTCTAGTTCAACAACATCTAAATTTTGAGTGATGTGAAACAACGCAGCATCTTTCATTGAAGGAGACATCAAAATACAGCAATTAAGAACAAACTGCTTTACTTGATAGTATAATGCTTTCATTTGAAGATGGACCTCGTTAACTACAGCACTGTTCTACTGCAATGACATATTTTTAACATAAATACATGGTCATCACACACCAACAGTTCATACTGTGAACCACAAATTAATTCTAGCAGCAGCACCGATGCCTGAATTCTCATTTTTCACTGTCATACGTGTGGCTTTAGTGTCAGAAGCAATACATCTAAGACGCTCCCTCCCCCTGCTTTACATTTGAATTGTGTGCTATCATACTGTGACATAATCAACAACCTTGAAAAATACTGAAGCATGGATTTGAATATAAGTTTCTGTATCAAAGAGGTCTATACCTTCTGATCCAATTTAAAGCTCAGATCAAGCTGTACTATGATATGCTCCATGCAGCTTTAGTTGGCAAGGAACTGCATTAAAAAAACAGAAAGTTAGTTTGTGTACTGAAGTTTCTGTAATGCTTCTAGGGACCCACAGCTAAACCCCAGAGTTATAACATCAGTGCAATATTTCAGCCTCCAAAGCTCTTCATTTTGAGAACCGATATGATGCATCGGCTTGCTCTGAGCTCTAGGAGCAGTGGTGAATTTTACCCTGGCCAGGGATCCTGTTTTGCACATAACCAAACAAGATGTTCTGGCAATGCTAAAGGTCAGCTCTGAGCAGCATTCACTTTGGTTGGCAGGGTTTGTCCCAGCACAGTAGTATTTGAGTAAGGCAAGAGAAGAGACTCCTAAATTACTGGCAAGAAAGAGCAGAGAATATAAACTAAACCTTCCCTAAGCGACATAATTAAATACCACTAAGCTTAATTCAGTTCCCTGGAAGATGTCCCAATTAAGTAGATTTTCTAATTAAGGATATCCTGATTAAGGGGTCAATAGCATTCAAGTTACATTAAAGATAGAATAGGAGAGAAAGATGAGCAGTGTGCTTTCAGGGCCTTTAGAAATGTGATATGGTTCAGCTGCTAATAAAAATTACAGGAGGCTCACGCTTTGCTCACGTGTGTTTGTAAGTGTGGTGTGAAAAAGAACAGTGATAGCCATGAGGTCAAATCTCCCCTTCACCTCCAACTGTAATTTCATATAAACTAATGAGAACTAGACCTGGCATAACAGAGCAAAGTCAGATCTCCAAGAATAAAAAGGCTTGAAAAGACAGGCTGTTTAATTTCAAGAGAGCTGACATTTTCAGTCCATTTTTAATCACAGATGCTCCTGTCAAGATTTGCTTGCTTTAAAAACATAGAGCAATTAAATCCCAACTAATGCTGGGCAAACTGCCTTGCAGTGCTAAGCTAAAATCTGGTGTTACCAAATGTAAGGTAGCTCACATCACTTCTCTGCAGTCCAGCCTACATGCTGCTGCCCTGCTGAAGCACTGAAAAGCTCCTGCTCACACAGCTCTGGATCTACACTTAACAGCACTCGGTGTGACCTTTTCCCATAGAAGATGTGGGTTGAAGCTTACTGATATTAAAACACACATTTTGAAGAATTTCTATTTTTTAGAGCTTACTATGTAGCTGTGCTACTGTCTTTCAAAAAGTAAGTGTAATGCAGCTAATGTCACTTCAGACAGAGCTGGGTACAGCACCGATCTCATCCCGTTATCTGGATGCGGAGCTTCGCATTACAGTGTACATGAGAACACAAACCTGCAGACAGAAGCACTTCAGGTCTGGTATCAGATATATTACAAACACGTACAGCAGGCTGCACAGCTATGGGAACACTATTTAATTGCAGACAATGCTAGGGAATAGAAATCATACGCTTACATGACTTAGTACCCACTAAGGAGAGAATCAATCCTGGGCACTATGCCCCACCATCTACTCACTTGACAACATACACCAAAGCAGCAAGAATCCTAAAGCAAGCACTTTCTTTGACTGTATTGGATCACACACCAGTCATTGTGAAGCCAGTAGCTTTGACAGCATACACACGGAGGGACTGAGATAATTCACACCCGTTGTTCAACTGTGCTTATTTTCCCAGCAAAGCAGTAACGAGCTCTAATCCCTTGTTTCCAGCTTGAAGAAGCAAAAGGAAGAAAAAACGATTCTTGACAGCCCTTAAATGTTGGATTTTTGTTTCTGCTACTAATCTGAAAGGGATGGACTCAGCTCTCTTTGGGTGTGCGGCTCGCAGACCTCACACTTCCTTTCAGCCGACCGCTTTCTGATCAGCAGCAGGCCGGTTTCGCACTACCTCATTTCCTTCTTCACTTCTTTTGATATCAAAGGTAAGAACTAGCTGGGCAGAAGGAGACGTTGCTGCAATGCTCTCCCTATGGTTTGTCTTTCAAGTGCAGACAGAGATGAACAAAACAATTTAACAACCAGAGAAAAACAGCTACTGCATCCATAGCTTCAAAATGATTTAACTTTTTTAATTAATGACTACTGAATCTCATTTTCCAGGGACCACAAAAGCAAAATCCCAAGGTAAAGATATTTCCTTTCTTTGTATACACGAGTGTCTGTCCATGACTTGAGGACAAAAAAAACCACAAAAACTTAGAAGTTGAAGCACCACTGCAGAACTCAGTGAGAAAAGAAACTTGTCCTTGCCTGCACAGATTCTAACACTGAATAATTCTGTTCTTCAAAGCAGTAGGGAAGAACATGTCAGTGCCTGCCTAAACAAAGTCTTGCAGAAGAGCAAACTCGCTTTGTGGTCAGCCTGACCACCAAATAAAACCGCAGAGTTAAATCCTGAGACGCGGACAGGAATGTAGGAACAGCTTATTTTATGTAGAAGGGACAACAGTTCAGCAACTTTATGGACCAAGGTTTTATCTTTGCACAGATTTGAATAAGGAAAAGATGTGGAACAGAAGGTCATCTCTGAAGAAATGCACTGGGCAGAGCTGCTGGCTTTTCTGTTCAGGAAGCACTGACAAAGAGGCAGGTCCTTATCTTTCAAGTCAGCATCGCTGTACTAAATAGAGGCCCTACTCATTCACAGTCTTAGCCCCAGGCACAGAAATAAGTCCTTAGACAACTCTTTCTCCTGTACTCAGGTTCAGTTTCTTATCCCTAAAGATTTCTCTGGTACTCTGGAAAGAAGCTTTTACTGCAGAAAAGCCCTTTGGCTTTTCAAGTAGACCAGGCATCTCTCTCATCCTCAGTCCAGCTGAGCCCATTTCCTCTTCAAACCTCTCAAAAGCCAGCTTTTCTAATCGTAAATTTAACTAATAGAGGGTAACACAGATCATATAATGTTTCTACTTTCTCTCTCTCTCTCTCTTTTTTTTTTTTTTAAGTGGGTAAAAAGTGTATTTAGAAACACAAGCAAAGAAAAAACCAAAAACTTGATGACCAAACTGCTTATGAGCGAACATGCTTATTTTCCTCATGGGCAAGATAAAGGCTGCTGCTTTGGGATGCTGCAAGCTGATTTGTTGATGGGGCACAGACACACACGGATAGCCTCCAAAGGCAGCTGGAGTGGTGCAGGCCTGCCCACCCCCTGCTGGGCTAATAAGGCACACAGAAGTGTGCAATTTAAGAGTGGGCTGAGCTGCTTAGGTTTTATTTTATTCCTTCATCAGATTAATGATTTGCAAAATCACATTTTGTTTGCTTCTTGTTTGTTCCTGGGTGAAGCAGTATAAATCAACCCCTGGCAGACTACATGCAGACATTTCCTTCCCTGTTTGTGCTTGCTTACTCAGTGTTGAGGTGGCTGGTGCTTCCACAGACAGAGCCTTTGAGCATGGGAGAAGGGCGCAGGACTTCAGTCATATATGGAAGTCCTTAGGCAAGCATGACGAACACCACCCTGAGGGAGGGAAACCAAGTGATGATATCAACCAGGGAGCACTGTATGATCAGGGCATGAATCTGCAGGACCTTCGAGTTTCAGCTTTGTGCCTCTGCTGCAGTTTGACTTGGCACCAGTACAGTAGCCCAGGTGTGACTTGGCTTAGCTGGGGATAAAATGCCTACAGAAAATCTCGCTCCCCTAGCAGCCCACGTGGTATGAAGCTTCACATTACCAGTATGTAAAACTTGCTGAGATCTTCATCTGGAGGGTGTTGTGTACGGTGAGTTCCAATCACTAATAGCATCATTAAAAAATAATTAGCTGGAATAAAAATGCCTTTTGTTGGCAGACTGCTGGAGTTGTCTGCCGCATCTTTAGTGACTTCATCTGAATTTTACAAAACTATCCTTCCAGCAAATGTGTGTGTTAATTAGACTGAAGGAAGTTTCATTCTGGGGCAGAATAGCAATGTATGACCCCTAGCAAATGCCCCAAACTTCTTCATCCTGAGTGACCTCGCCATGGATTTTGACACTAGAGGTGAAACTACAAAAAAGTAATAGGTGAGAACACTAATGGCTAATTAAGGTGCCTTCATTGTATCTCTGCCAACCCTGATACATATATGCAGACCTACTATGATGAATAAAGAATTGTACATAATAGGGAAAAAATGTGCGCTAAAAGAACTGGGAGAAATCCCTGCTAATGACTGCATGAAGCCATCAGCAGGCAGATGGGATGAGGGAGAGCCGTTTGCAGCTGCGGTTCTTTTATGCATTTCATCCAGTCACAGACTGCCCAGCACAGCTTCTTACTGGAAGTATTCCCCAACTAATTCCTGGTTTGGTTCTGGTCTTTAGCCAGACATTTAAAAGGGGCGCTGTTCTGACTGAGAAGCTACCTGGCATCCCTAACCACACGCTTCCAACCTCAAGAGATCAGACTTAAGAAACTTAAGTCTGTTAAGTTTGTTAATTTGTATTTAAACAAACAAACAAAAACACTCTCATGTTTAACACTCAAAAGTTACAGGACAAGCAGTAGATGAGGGGAGACCTCATCGCTTTCTACAGCTGCCTGAAAGGAGGTGAGAGCACAGAGGGTGTCAGTCTCCTTCCTCAGGTGGCAAGCAGTAGGATGCGAGAAAAGTGATTATTTTTCCTTTTAAAACAAAGCAGGCAGCATGATACATCAGTGACAAAAGAATGCAGAAATGCTAATTCCTAAAAGTAATAACTTAAAATCCTTCTGCTGGAAAGGGTTTAGAGTAGCTTTTCAACAGCGCCCACCATCACCAGCATCAGACCCTGCTATGGCCCAGCACACAAATGGGCTTCTGAGCAATGGTGGCCATGCTTCAGGTTAAGTACTGTGTTGGAGCAGCACCTTAGTAGGACACCCATGGTCCCTTTTGTTTTTATAATTAAAACAACATCTACCCTTGAAGTTAACCTAAGTCAAACATATTTCTCTTATGAAAACAGCCTGTGTGTGTCTGTTTCTGAAAAGATTTTCCATCCACAAGGACTCTCTAAAAGGCCATTTCTCCTTGAACATAATTCAGACCCACTGCGATGAGTTTCCAGGAGCTTTTGTTAAACAGAAAATTTAAAGGCAAAGTCTTTCTGCTCAAGAGCATATTGTCAACCACTTCTGTTTTTCCCACTGCTTATTACTAAGCTGCCTCAATAAGAGGTTCCAATATCAGCCCTCGGACAACGGGCTGACACTGAGAGGAAAGGATGAGCAGTACAAAACCCTTATCTGGGAACAGAGGGGAGGAGATACAGAGCAGATACAAATACTCAATATTTACATTTACTAATTATAATTTCAAGTGTTTGACCTGGACATTGGAAGACCATTTGGAAAAGGCCTCTGTAAAACAGATACTATTGACACTGAGATAGAAGAAGCCAGGGAGAAAGGCAGTCAATGTCAGTGCAGAAGCAGCTGGAAATCAGCTACACAAAGCAATTAATTTCAACCACAGAGGCTTTTTGATGCAGAGTTGCAAGCACTTCACTTGTTCTCTCCTCTCTCCCTGCAGTCAAGGGATAAGACCAGTTAGTTGGTGTTTTGTTTAAAACAAACCAACAAACAGAAATAAATGATAAGAACAGCATAATGGTTGCCTTCCTCCAGGCTTTCAGAAGATAAAAATCATTTCCAACTAAACTTCTCGAAAAAAGACGAGTTTGACAGGGGATGTGAGAAGGAACGTGAGCCTGTTCTCAGAGAGCTGATACTGAGCCCAAATACTCCATAGGTCACAACATTTAGAAGTGGCTTGTGTCCATCTCGGAAGGCTGAGCATAGCAAGGTACTGGAGTGGGAGACAACAGGAGCTTTATTTTCAAGTCTTGCTGCCAATCCCCTCTGCAGGTGTTACAGAAGATTACCAATTTCTGCTACTACACACTGCACGAAACTAGAAATGCTGAGGGCATTTTAAAAAAAGGCTCAAAACACCCGGACCCATACCTGGGCCACAGCCAGCTCCATCTTTCCAGGTTTTCTTTTAAAAATTTAAGTCCATTACTAAACTAGTGACAAATACAGGTAATGATGATACCTAATAATGCAGACTCTCCTGGATTAGTCTCAAACCCAGGAAGAAGCAGTGGTGCACCTCAGACACAACAACGCACTCCTACAAGCTCACCGTGCCAGGTCAGACTGGCCACAAGCAGCAGGCATGAGGAGTGCTATGGCCACACTGCTGCTGACTCTTCCACAGACGGCAGGAGGGCAAATGTCACATCCCTCCAGCAAAGGGGAGCTTCATGCCTTAGCTGTGCACAACATACACATCACCTTTCCCATTAAAATCTCCACAAACATTACTGAAGGTAATTGTCATTCTTATGCCTACAGATACCCGATCCAGTGGTAACACTAATTAGGCAAAAGTGCAAGGATTTTAGCAATCCATTCTGAGGCAATAAGACATGGAGAGCACAGAGGAGATGTGCCCTTCGCAGTGGTTTCCAGCAGTCTGCCACAGGGTTGCTGGGCTCTGGCAGGAGGGCTGGGACAGCTGGCTGCCCAACCACCCTTCCTAGGGAGCAGCCTCAGCTGCACAGCCACTGCACCCCAAAGCAGACTCATATGCACTCTTAAAAGCTTTCCTTGAACAGGAATGAATTCAAACATATGCTTAAGTGCTCTGTTATATTCAGGCTCACAGGTGCAGGCAGCGTACCTCCTTCGTTCACAACATCCCTCCTTCTACCTGCCCCTAGCAAAATATTTGCTTGATACAAGCAAAGTGAAATCACAGCCCCCCAACACCATGTATGACAAAGGTTATGCCTCCAGCAGACTTCAGGTGTTGCCCCACAATCAGCTCACCAAGCATGGTGCAGTGCAGGAGCTGTTAACATCAAGCTAGACTGCACACTGTGCCAGAGCTGTAATCTAAGCAACACTAAAAATGATTACAACAGTTTTCTTGATTTAGATATATGCTTCAGTACACTGAGACATAGGGGAAAACAGAAACCAAACCCAGAACAACATCGAACTGGTGGCTACTTTAACAGCCACCAAACACCAGGATATTAAAGACTGGCCTTGAATACTTTAGCACTTTTTCACTTCAGTAATTGCTCTGAATTAAGAGGATTTCTGCAGCTGTTTACCGTGCTATCTATAACTATCTCAACCTTTCCTCCACTGAGTTTCTTCTATTTCTATTCAGATACAGCACCATGCAGAATAAAGTATATTTTTCTCAGGTTGTACTTCCTGAATGCCTCTGAACTGGAGACCCAGCAAGAACTGTGTTTGAACAGAAACAAAAACCCAAATGGTTTATAACTCGAAGTGACCTTGATGGAGATTTCCTTATGAAATACGTCATAATCTGCTTTTACACACCTGGCTTATACATCAGGCAGTTGGATTTAAGCTTTAATTCCCAAAGCCCTCAAGATAACAGTTCTCTGTATTTGTGGTGAGGTCTTCTTACTTATCTTTCAGTATTGCTCCCTATTCCAAGCCCTTCAACTTCAAACATGGAACTGATTCAGGCATCAACCAGTAACCATTTGCCTTGGAAGTGCGTGA
>PPHD01023565.1:1264-12427 GCA_002909625.1 Bambusicola thoracicus
TCTCTCACATCCCTACTCAGTTTAAAGGCTGATAACGGGATCCCAAGTGATTGCAAACCAGATTTCTGGTCTATTTAATGCACGCAGAGTGCAATAAGGCATGCAGGTTGTGAAGCCTGGCAGCCCTTTAGGCTGTTCCCCCCTTCAAGCAGCTGGCAACTAACTGAGGATTTTCACATGTGAAAAACTCCTCAGCCGAATGCAAAGGAAAGTAGCACCGCAGGTGGAAGCACAACACTTAGTGTTTTGCTTATTATCAGCAGTTGTGACATAAACATTGGCTGGAGGCAGAATGGTGATTGCTCCTTTAGGAGGTGGGACTGCTGTAAAACCGAAGGGAATGAAATCTCAGGACAGGATCTGGATGAAGACATTGCTCCTTTAGGAGGTGGGACTGCTGTAAAACCGAAGGGAATGAAATCTCAGGACAGGATCTGGATGAAGACACTGCCTGCTGGAAAGCAGGGGGAGGTGAGTCACGGCGACTTGACTGGCTTTCTGTTGCTACAGTTACATGATGTTATTCTGCTGTTTCCTCAGAAGTTACAGTGGCCGCAGTCGCTCAAAGCTGCTTTGTAGGGGGAAAGGTACCATAGGTATGTAAGGTGTGCCGGGTTAGGTCTGTGTTTTAAAGGGGCCGCGTAGAAGCATGAGGTTATGCAGCTTCAGGACCATGCTGAGAAATTGTGCCAAATCCCATTTGGAAACTAGGAGAAAAAAAATACACGGTTTATTATTGTTATGATTATTATTACTGTTTCAACCTTCCATATGTATGTAAACCTTCAAATAAATTAAAACAGTAACCTTTTTTTCCCTCTGTTTTCACAAAACTGTTTGCTATATGTGCACCAATCCTTAGGCCAGCTGCAGCAGTCAGTGTGTCTGCCTGAACTGATGGCAGAACCAGGCTCACATGGGGGAACAGAATGCACGTGAAGGGAGCATTAAAGCACATGGGCTGTGCCTTTGGGATCCGAGCGGACTTTGGAGGAAAGTGTTTTGCTGGGCTAAAGTACTTCCTTGTGTATGCCAAGCCTAACTGTACCTGAAGTGGATGGGACCAGCCTTGCTCCAGTTCTAACACGGGAGCCTCCTATGTGTGCAGGCAGCATGAGCACTCACTGTCATCTTTTGTTTGCAAATTTATTCATGTCATTTTGATAACTGCCTTGGTGGCTTGGTTGTCGCTTCTTCTATTGTGACTAGCTGAAGAGCAGAGGAAAAGAAATGTAACTCTCCATTGGTAAGGAATTAGATGGATCTCTCCTTTTAACCCAAAGGGTCTTCTTCACAAAAAGCCCTCTACATAAAGACCCCTCCTTGTATGAAACACTACTCTGTAACGTCAAAATTGGGATTTCAGGACCTAGTGTCTTTCTTTGCTTCAAAACAGAAAGCTGTGACGGGTGGGAATCACCCCGGGAGCTCCGTTTGTCCTGTAAATATGCTCCATTCGTGCACAATCAGACCATGGAGGCTGTGTGCTTTCCTGAACTGGCTGCCGCAGCCGGCGGGCGCGAGGGTTACCTGCTGACGGCCGTTGGGCTCGCGCGGCCCGTTGGCGGCCCCTCAGGCGAGGCGGGAGCGCTGCCCCCTTGGCGGGAGGACGAGAGCGGCTGTGGGCCGGGCGGCGGCGGCGGGACACGCCTCCTCAGAGAGGCTTGCAGGGCATCGTTCGCTGCTCCAACGGACTTCGCAGCCTGGTCTTTCTTGCAGTGTACTTCAGTATTTAACACCCGTAACGCTATTTGTTTCTGAAGCTTACTTCTAAAATTCGGCCTGACGAAGCCGATTCGGTTACATTGTCAAGTGACGTAATTTTTTGCTCCCCCATATCCCCTCCTTCACTTTTAAGGGTAGATCTGAACAGGTAATGTATACAAGCAAAATGTCATCCTTTTAGTCTTCATATTTGTTAGTAAAATGTGATAACGTGACCTAAATCTTGGATAATCTCCTCATAATGAGATAATGCAGCCTAAGTTCAAAATTTGTGAGCAAAACCATGTGTCGTTTGCAGGTTCCTCTTGCCAGCGTGCATCCCCCAACAAGGTGCTTTCTGAGGATGGATAAACAAGCAACTGCTAAATTATCTACTGCTTTTACTTCGGGGGCTGTCAGAGGATGCAGGAAGAGGGACAGAGCGTTACAAGCTGCAAAACTGAATGTTTCTTTGGCATCTAAAATCAAATCTAAATTAATAAGTAAGTCCCGTTGAAGTAAAACTGAAGCCATTTACTGTACTTAGCATGTATGACTTCAAAGGCAAGAGCAGTTGTATCCAGTGTGATCTGCTGAATGGCTGCTGTTAAAAACGTGGTATATACAGCACCTTTGGAGAATCTGAAGGTTAAAACACCTGGTTCTAATCTGATTATTTATCTAATTCTCTACATAGTTCCAGTGCTTTCTCTTTGGTGTTCCAGTGTTTTTAAAAAAAACATGCTCAACTACATTTCTAACATCCATGCTCTATCTTGAGCATCCAAAACCTTTGGTACCAAAATGAGTTGAATCACTGACGGTTTACAACATAGTTGTCATAGTATTACACGTTCAATTCCCATTTGCAAAATGGCATTTATAACAAATTCTTCACTGGGACACCTAGAGAATCAAAGAATGCTGTAGATGCTAGCTGGCTGATTTAAGCAATTGTCAGAACATACTCTGCTTTCCCAGTCAGCCAGGGTTAAAACACATTATTTTTCATACTAGCTGTTTAAGTCCACAACACAATGAATATCTCAAATATGCATCTGTAAAAGATAGAGAAAGTGTAGATACAGCAAAACACCACTATTTCAAAGATCTCTGGTTCAAGCAGCACAGCTAACTAAACATTGATTTCTGCTTCTCTTTCTGTGAATGACGCAGCAAGAACTTTAATGTGATTTATGCCAAGAATATTAATTTCAGTGAAAAATAAACAGCATAGATGCATAATATTCATGTCCCTTAGAAATCTCCATGTTGCAAAAATGCACATAATTCACAAAGGCAAATAGTAAGTTCAAAGCATAGTGTTGTTGCACGTTTCCCTAAGCAAAGAAATGAAGCCTTGCTGATTTTTGGATGGCAGGTCACAGAAGTAATATTTGAGGGCAATGAATAAACATAGCCATAGCACTTCACACTAACCTTGCTCCTTCTGGTATTGGAAAAGAGTATGGACAAGTTAAAGCTAGCTCTGTGCATATTGTGAGGCAAAATGTTTGTCTTGGTAATACTCTGTGTCACTGGGGAAAAAGAGGAATAGTAGTTCTTAAAAGGTTCAGTAGCAGTCGCGAGTAGGCAAGTTTTCATTACGACAGTCAACAGTATATTTCTAAGCTGCTTTCATTTGCTGCAATGTACAGTCTTGCACAAATGTTTAAACTTTCCATTTATAAAGTGTATTTTATTTTCTTCTTTGTTAGCAGGCAGGAACCGTTGTTATGCCTACAAAACTATACATTTTAAAATGATGCATTTAAAATTCTTAAAATATCTTTGTTTAAAAAAAAAAAAGTTAAAATCCAGACAAGAGCAGAATCCTTGCTTGAGACTCAAAGCTAACAGAAGACTTCAGAATGGCAGCCAACAAGGAACAGTTTTATGTCAGGCTATACTATTGTTCTGCCAAAAAATATAGATAAAAATATTATTATGTTGTGAGAGTTTGTATAGAGAGGGCCTGGAATTGGAGCTGTTGAAAATAAAGTGGTATGATTTTGTCTCTTACAGATAATTCATCAATGTTGAAAGTATCTTTAAAGCAAAATAATAAAGCGTTAGCTCTGGCTTTGAGCGTGGAGAAAGAAAGTTCTCGGAAGCTGAAGAATGAGAAGATTTTTCTTCAGAAAGAAGTAGAAAAGCTGCAGCTTCATAATATCCTGCTTCGCCAAAAACTAAGCTGTTTGGTATACTGCCAATAATGTTTAAGCCTAGATCAGCTAAACCAAGCTTTCGTCTTTTATTGAAACATAATATTGCTTCTGAAAATGGTCATTTCAAACACTTGCATCTCAGATTTTTGGAGCTGTCATTTCATAGCAAATCATTGGCTTTTTGATTTTCCTTTCTTAGGAATTTTTATACTAACCAGTTTATTCATCAGTGTATCTGTATAACCATGGTTATTTCAGCGTCAGCTTCATTTCTGTGTTAAAAGGTATTGAAAATTTAATTTGTTCTCAGCTGAGTGAAAAGTTACAACATATATTCACCTTCATATCTTGTCTTTCTTAGAAAACAGTAATTTAAAAGAATTTTTATATATTTTTTTCTTCTGTATGCAGAATAAAACTCTTAGAGAAATAGGAGTGTTTCTGAGTGATAACCTCTTAACTGCAATAGAAATAAGCAGTCTTTCTGAGGTAAGATTTTTTTAACTATTACCATATCAAAATTCGTGCAATAGCTCCAGGATAATATTTTCAAAATATCTAAATGACTAAAATGTTGAAATAATATATGCATTTAAAAACATCTACCCTATTGTTTAAAGTGGAGGTGAATCCCTAGTCCAGTGAAGTCAGTGGCATTTCACTGCTACAGGCAGTGAAGATATGGGATTTAATCTAGTTTACAAGAAGTCTGAAAGTTATGTATCAGATGAAATGCAGTTACATGACTTAAAAAAAATATGTCTTCCCCACTGTTCTTCTTTTGAAAGAATCTTCAGAGTTCTTTTCTTCTGTCAGACAGTCCAAGTAGCTGTACTGATGACCAGTTAAAGAGTACATGTCAGTCAGCGAGGTAAGTTGTATTAAATCTGGAAGCTGGTAAGTATGTGTACATTTTTTGTCTTACAATTAATCTTTTTATAATCTAGATATTTTTGAAGTAACTAGAAACAGTTTCCTATCTAATTCAGAAACTGTCTGCAACTTGTAATGATTAGGGAGACAGTGGGAGGAAATATGTGTTTGAATAACTTGCTTCTTTCTACATGAGATCTCACCAGCACAAAGCAGATGTAGTTTCATAAATACAGACAGAAGCAGAAGTGCATTTCATCCCAGAGTTCTTATTTTTTGCTTTTATATATTACTAAAGAAATGTTTTAAACAGTTGAGTATTATGGCATAAAACATAAAATCTTCACAGTAAATTTTTCTCTTTTCAGATCTGTAGAATTGCCAGTGAAGCTTCCTCTACCTGCAACGTCTGCTGGAAAACAGCAAGGTAGCACTTCTGTGTGTGAAATAGCAAATTATTTTACAAGTACCACTGTTTTGTCAAAGGAAACATGTTCAGATCAAATCAAGTTTGCATCATCATTGCCTTCTGGTAAAAGTAATCAAAAGTTAAATGAAATAGATCTGGTGGAAACAACCATTGGCAAAATTATATTTTTAGGATGCAAGATGTATTTTCTGTACAGATGACCTGCAATGAACCGGGGCGTGCACAGCTAGATCAGGTTGTCCAGGTCCTGATCCAGCCTCACCTTGAAAGTATCCAGTAATGGGGCATCAACCACGTCACTAGGAAACCTGTTCCAGTGCCTCACCACTCTCACAGTAAAAGAACACCGTTTGTCATTTTCCAAACTTCCCATCCAACTTTCAGTAAGGTGTCTTATTCTGACAAGCTGCTAAAATTTGTCTATTTTTTTTTTCTTCCAGAAAATCAGTTTTGCACAGAACTAAGCAGTAATAGCGCATTCCTAGCTCATGTCAATAACGTACAACCTCTAAGACAGCCTGAGGAGTTTACAAGACAAGATTCATTGCCGTTCTGTGGAAATGTGACTGAAAGAAAGAAATGTGCAACACGTCATGGGTCAAAACCACAACTTAATATAAAGAATTTTGATAAAATATATAGCTCAAATCTGCTTCTTCATGGTAGCAGCAGCAGCAATGAGGTGAATGTGAAGGAAAGTCCAAGTGATTTGTCTCACATTATTCCTTCACAACTTGATTTTAGCAGTGAGTGTAAGGAGATGCTTCCTATTGATGGGATTAAATCTGAAGAAACTGTTTATGATGCTGATATGGAATTGACTGCCAGCGATGCAGGTGAACTGCTCACAGTTGCATCAAAAGACAAATTACATAAAAATAATAATACCAGTTCTGATAAAGTACTGGCAAAATTCAGGAAAGTTAAGTATTCTAATAGTGACAAAGAGAAAATTAAAGCCAAGACTGAAGTCAGTTCAAATTTTTATGCAGAAGAAAAGCACGCTAGGACTGACAACAGTAACATTTCAAAAACTGCTGACTCTCAAACTCAGCTGTTCCAAAGTCAGACAGAACAGCTACATAACCAGAATTCTACAGAGAAACAGGATTTACCAAATGCCAATGACTATAATCAAGAACAAAACTGTCTAAGTAAGGATAAAGATACTAGAAGAACATATCTAGTTAGCCTAGTGCATCAAAAACAAGAACAAGAAGAAAATAAAGAAAATTCCTCAGAAACTTTGGAAGATGTGGAAAACAAAATAATAAAAGCATACTCAAGCTTATCTAATAGTGAGATCCCACCTCAAGTTTGCTGCGCTGAAAGCTCGACAGTGCAGGATAACACATCTACTGTACCACCTTTACAGCAGGACTTTCTACATGAAAGTGAGAGTGGTGTCAGACTGCTAAGAAACGGGAAAACCTTTCAGAACCCTTCTAAAATGAACGCAGCCAAATACTGTAAAGCGGATAATGGGAAGTATGAAGTATATGGTTCAAAAAAGTCTCAGACAGACTGGTACCAATGTGACAGCAAGAGAAAACAAGACCAGAAGAATATTGTTAAGAATAAATGCAACAAAAAAGGTGGTTGTAGACAAAGAGAAACTGAAAATGAGAGTGTTGATAAAATTATTAAAAAAGTAGATCAAAAGAGTGGTAATTTTTCACCAGGCACGTTAAAACGTATGTTGGCAAAGGCTACCCGTAAAGCATATGTAATACCAACTAAAGATCTTACTACGTTCTCACTTTGCAAAAGTGAAGAATTAAAAAATAAGGATGCATTGTGCACACAGGCTGTTCACAGAAATAAAATAACTGAAACACAGCACTCTCAAGGAGCTTTAGCTGCTCAGAATGATATGGCTATAAATATATCACAAACTGAAGCCTCCACACAAAGTGTTGGCAGCAATGCTGATACGTTAAAGAGAGTAGATGCCTCACCAGCAGCACCTGAAGAATCTAACATTAGTAATTCTTGTGACAATCAAGTAAAAGAAAAACAGAGCCTTAGTTCTGGTATTATGGAGAGCAGACAAAAAAAGAATTATTTCAGACATATTGATCAGGGACAGCTGAATTTTTTGGATGACCGGGAAGTCTCTCATGAGATGGATTCCTTTATGAACAAGTTAATACCCACAGTGCAAAAGTTAGAAATTTTAGAATCCTTACCTGTAGATTGCTCTAAGAATTTGACAGTAAGGACAGGTAGCTTTTTCCAGAGTGATTTTCCTGAAATGAAGCTCACAGCTCCTGATAACCTTAATGCTTCCATGAACTCTATACTGAAAAATTCAGAAATTTTAGGGAAAACCGACCAAGATAAACCACTGGCTTCTGGAAAAGCAAAGCAAAAATCAGATCATATTTCTAAAGAGATTTATGAAGGGACTTCGACACATTGTCATGGTAAGTGTATGAGAATGGGGGGAAATAAATCATTTTAAATTAGTTTTTGTATGGAATAATGATAAAATATCTTCTCTTGATACTATTCCACTAATTCCTTGCTTACAGTGGATGAAATAGAAGTGAAAAGGTAAGGCTGAAAATCACTAAAATGATTCATATATTGGTCTCAATATATTTTTTAAAATTGTAATAACTAATATACCTGCTACTTTGTAATGTGTTCCAAAAAGACATTTTATCATGCAGATTAAGCAGTCCCTGTTCTTGAGGAGCAGTTACAATTGCAACCTGTATTCATTTTACACAAGAACGTTGTAGGATTCAGAAAAGTGGGGTTAAAAAGTTAAAATAAATAGAAGTTTTATACAAGAGAAATGCCAGTGTAGACTGTTCCCTTCATAGATAGGGAACAGAAACAAGAGCAGTTTTCGTAAAGTGGGCTTACAACATATTCAATGTTACAGTGTAGTAGTCTCAAAATAGATGCAGGAGAAAATCCATCATTTATCTGGTGTGCGTACGAGTTTCCTCTGTGTGATCAATAGCAAGTATTTTCTGCCTCAGACAATTTAAGGTGCGTAAAGAGTTCATTCTCAAAATGTGAAAATATGAGTGTTTTAGTTTCTGTTCTATTGAAAAACAGCATCCTGTATGTGCTCATCTGGATGCAGTAAATCTAAGACTTGACCTGTTTCAGCAGGGAATGTACACTCCTGGAAGAAACTGACAGGAATACAGATTGTTGTGTTTATTTTATCTTGGTTTGGTACCTGTATTAAATCTCTGTGCTTTCCAGAGAGTCTGTGAACCACTGAATACCTTACAATTTTTTTGAAACTTGGGGCAATGTAATAATTTCACTATTTCTCCCAAGTTATCACAATATTTGTCTCCAAACTAAGTGTTGAGTCTGGCATTCTGCAGTGTTGATAGTGCATCTTCTGAGGCTGGTTGCTTCTTAGTAGGGTATTTAACTTTCACATTTTCAGTGACTGAAAATACAAGGCATCTCAAATAGCTCTCTAGTACACAGTTTTGAAGATAAGGAGGTTCACTTAATCACCTTGCTGTGCTTTATGCATGCATGCTCATAGAGCAAGTGCAGATTTGAAGGATTTTATTCGCTGTAGAGAATTCTTGTACAGTTTGATTCTTCCAAATTACTCACATGTGCCCTTCCTCCTGCATTTAAGGCCATGATCTGTCTGCAGTTTTTTTGTTTGTTTGTTTGTTTTTACTCTAACATTATATCTGCTAGCTGCAGATTAGGGCACCTCTGGGGCTTGATTGTGTCCCAAGAGCATGGTAGACCTCAAATAGCTCCAAACTAGGTTAGGTTGAAAGCTGCTGTAATACTGGTCTCTTTGATCACATTCCATTCTTTGCAGAGCACCTTCAGCATAGGAATAAAATCCAAAGTACCTGAATTAGAAGAAGAACAAGGGCTGCTCTGAAAGTAGTATTTTATTATTTCAGCCCGTGACAGAGGAAGATGCTGGTTGTACGTTTAGACAAAATGGCGTCTGACATAGTCATGCATATGAAGTGAAGGTGTGTCACTGAATTCCTCCAGGCGGAAAAAATGGCACCCACTGACATTCATTAACACTTGCTGAATGTTTATAGAGTTTATAGGGACCAAACAGTGGTTGTGAGCACAGTGAGGTGATAGGCGGTATGTTTCAGAAGTGGTGACAGTGAATGTGAAAGACAAGCCATGTTCCAGATGGCCATGCACAGCAGTTGCACCACAAAATGAAGACTGTCTCAATTAACTCATCTGTGCAAATCAGCTAATAGTGATGACTGTGTTGAAAAATAGCGTTTTGTAGCTGAGAATTTGCTCTACCAAATAGTGTTATTGTGCTCTTTGTATCTGTTGTAGTTTCCATGGAAATAAATAGGAAGCATTACTTTTGGAGTGACATATACACTAATGACAGATAATTATGAATTGAAATTTTACTTAACAGTTCAGAAAATACTTAAAATACAAAATACTTTTTTCACAGGGAGAATAGCTTTGCAAGATGTGACAAATATCAGTGAGTTTTCTCACACTTCCTTACCTAAATCCTCCCAGATTTTAGAAGAAAACTCAGCAGAACCCGTTAGACGAGTAAGAGCTGCTATTTGCTACAAAGAACCCCCTCTAAACAGGTAGGTATCAGATAGGGAGGAGTGGTTTTGTTTGTAGTACATAACTTAATAAAGATTTGCTATTAAAACCCCCAAATTCCTAAAAAATTGAACTATTTATTTTGCAAACTGGAGTGGAATTGTACCTCAGTGTTCATGTCAAATGTTTCCCGTTAGTGTGGCAGGATTTCCAGGTGCCAGAGTAAAACATGTTTAGCTTACAATTAAACCTGTAGAGAATAATTATGAGTTCTTAATATTTATGATGACATAAACCCTTTTGGAGGTGTCTAATTGTAAACATTATGCTTAAATGTTATACTTTTGCCATAAAAATGTCCTTGTAATATTGCCGAGTGACAAGATAATTTCTGTAATGATATTACAGAATTCTGTGATCTCCCTTTAGCTAGATATATCTAACATAATAAATCATTTGAGTTTACGATATTCTAATTTAATAATTAGCTATCTGGCCCAGTGTTCTTACTCAATTCAGTAGCACAAGATTTCCAAGATTTTTTAAAGATATGGCATAGATTGTCATAGCTATTAAAAGAGGATTTCAAATATCCATTAATAAAATGAGTGTATTTGTACAAACTGTGCACATGTAGACCTAAATCTCAATGGACTGTTAAGCTGAAAATAACTCCTGAACATGTTCAAACAGCTTTAGCCACCAATTCTTGGTTGTTTTTTCTTTTAAATCCTAATCTAAGGAAAAAATATCTTCTGCTATGTCTATGGATAGATTGCATACTCATGAGCTAAAGACAGTATTGAGATTTTCCCATTATAGTCTGCAGAAATAAAGGGTTATAATTACTTACAAGTCCAGTGCAGAAGGGAGTATTTTGGTGAAAATGAGAGGAGAAGAAAATAAAACCACAAACTGAAAATTTCACACTGTGTTTCCATACACCCACAAAATATTTTTGTTTACCTCTGTAAGCAAGTAAATAATTAACTGAGGCTCTGAGACTGAGGACAAATAGAAGCTAAAAGCAAAGTAAGAACTGTCTCTAATTTTAGCACCGTTTGTTGGTTTTTCAGAAGAATTTATGCAATAGTGTTTGTAAAATTAAAAAAAAGGCAAAGGGATTACAGTTGCATTTTTGTTTTCCTGATCGTAATTGGATGCTAAATTGATGGTGTGATATTAAGCCATTGACACATTCTCCTTCTGGAGGATAAGTTTTTGTATTTCTGGAGAGAAACAATGAAGTAAAAATGGAAAAAAAATTGGAATTCCCTTGAGAATTTAGATTAAATGATGATTTTTAGCATTATTTTCAAAAATAGTATTATCTATGCCTTGTTATTTCAAACGTATTTGTTTTCCATAAAACCAATTTCTTTAGTGTATCTAACTTTCAGTGGGATTATCTATCATTTGCAGTTGTTATAATTACATAGA
>PPHD01023566.1:0-12427 GCA_002909625.1 Bambusicola thoracicus
CTCCAAATGATTTTTGCCATACTTGGCAGTTCTCCGTTGTAGGTTGTTGCCCACTTTCCTGATGCCTAGTGTCATCTTTGCCCATAATACATGAGAAAATGGTTGTTACAAATTGTGTTTTTTTTTTAAAGTCACTGTTTTCTGAAAGAAAGAAAGAAAGAAGGAAGGAAAATTAAACATCAGAAACCTCCACCAAAACCAATTCTAGACCGATTACCTTTTTCTTAGTTTATATCCAAACAATATTCTACATTTTGATCTTGCAGTGTAACAAAACACTTTCCTATATAATTTGTGCCTGCTTAGCCAAAATGTTCGATTGTGGGAATGTTCACTCGATGCTCTCCATTGTTCCAGTGCTGTGTAATAATGATCCAGGCTGGGTCTTGAAATCCAGATTCCTCTGAGCATCCAATGTGAATTTAAGATGTTTCTGTTGATGTGATGGATAGTCATATTGGGTCAAACTGAGTGTAAGCTGAACACTTTTCCCCATAGTCTTTCTCTACATTTTGTGATTTATGTTTCCCATGGAATCTGTTTTGGTTGAAGATTTTAATTATGAAAGTCCTGTGGTTAGAAGACATGGAGCACTCTTGCACAGAAGGTTTCTCTATGGTATTTCAATTAGAAGGCACTGCCACTGCACTGCAATCAGAGAACACCTTGATTCAGATATTGTAACAAGATTTGCTATTGACCATCCCTTCCTAACAGCTCTGCAGTGAAAACTGGTGCCTGGTTCTGCACAGGTAAGTTTCAGAAGAATAGTTTTTCTTGTGAACAAAAAGAATAATGAGAAAGACACAAAGGGGCAGCAATTCATAGACCTCTGCTGTCACAAGGAATGACCTGCGTGAGATGTAGCCACTTAAACCATAACGGTGATTGCCCTATCAGTGCAGCAAATGGAAACTGCTAGGTGATTCATACTGGTGGTTGTGGAGGGCTAGGAAAGGGAGGGAGGCTTCTTTAGAGTCTAAGGGTAATCTGTGCATGCTTGCTATGTAAAATGTTGCTGCTGATAGCATAAACTCTGATTTTGTTTTGTTCTTTCTGTCTTCTCTCTCTTCTGGACTTGGCCGGGCCATGTACAAATCCCAAACATTCAACAGTACTGGAGAGTAGATAGTATTTACCTCAATAATGGTAGTTTCTTTTCGATTCTTTCTAACTCTCAATTCAGATGATGGGTCGAAGCCGACGCCGACCATGGAAACCCAGCCTATTTTCGATGGAGAAGGTAAGAGCATCCTTTTTCTTTTTTTTTAAACAAAAATAAAATAACAATAAAAAACAGCGAAAAAAGATTCTTCCCTTACTCTTTTCCTTAGGGTTTATGGCTCAAGCAATTTCTTAATCCTGCAAAGCAGAAAAGCCAGTGAATCTCATAAGTTATCCAAATTTCACAGTGCTCTTGGGACCTCAGGCATTTTCCCTAATCCTTTTACATCCTCTTTTCCCCCCTGGAATCCAACAACAGCAGTTGAACAAATTCCTGGGATAACCTTGGAGGAAAAAGTGTCATGGCTAAAAAATGTCTATTGAGTCAGAAATGGGAACTTCCTATAGGTTGTCCTTTCCCCTTGCTCTCTTCACCCTCTTGATGCTGTGAATTTTGTAACCTCTGCAGTGCATTACAGCATAACTACAGGGAGGACAGTGCTAAACCACAGCTTGTGCATGTTGACTTGGAAGAAAATTGCTGAGAGGTTTCTTTTTTTAGTAATTACTTTCATTGATGCGCATACTATCTGAGCAAATGAAGTCAGTGTCCTGGGTCTACTTAATTCACAGCCCACCAAGGCAGCTTCCTTCTCAAATAGGCTAGTTTTGTAATTGTATTATCTCAAATACAATTACAAATATCTCAAAATATCAGACATCAGTCCATTGGAAGCCTTGAAACAAAGATTAAATGGTTGTCATCCAGTGTTTTAAATGTACAAACAGAAATATTTGCCAACAGGGATAGTGGTCCTTGGGTAATGAATGGGCCTATTAGCAGTTGAGCTGTAGGCTCAAGTCTAGTGACCAGTTTACTGGATTTTAAACTGGATTAAAGGCAGAATTGGAAACTTCTGAGCAAGAGTAATTCATGCTGCTGCTACTTGCTGTCTTCTTGAGAAAATGGAAGGCAGGAATGAGGTGTGTGTTGTTGCTAGAACAAGCTTACTTAGTAGCAAGGCACTGTAGTCCTGCCTTTTCTAGAAATCATATGTATGTAGAATCTTCTTATGACCTTTATGAAACAAAACAAAGTCTTTGCAACAAAAAGCATTTTCAAATAATCAGTGGAGACTAAAGCCTAGTTAACTGTCTCTCGTTTATATCAAAGGAAAGTTCCTTCTGGCAGCAAGCTGATGTTCTATTAAATTGCTGTCTGCAATCACAGCATGCTTCTTGCCTTTAAATTTTCCCATGAGGGAGCGCCCATAGGTATTCAAAGGAGAGAATGCACTAGTAAAATGCAGGAGTGAGTTAAGCTGGTGAAAACAGTCTCTTCAGTAAATCCTTCTAGGAGCAACTCTGCATTCTGGTCATTTTAAATAGAAAACAGAACTGGGCAAAGTTATTGAGAAGTATTACAGTAAACAGATCTTTTCTGGTCCTTATGGTGACAGGCAAAATCTAAAAACACTTCGTCCTATCTTTTATGAAAAGTATTTTCAATCCAAAACGTTTGCATTGATTTCTTTAAATCAGGAAGACTGTAAGAAGATTACAGAAGAGAAGGCTTAAGGCTGACCTTGTAGCAGCCTTCCGATACCTACAAGAAGGTTATCTAAAAGATGGAGGCAGGCTCTGCACAGCAGTGCATGATGGGAAGATGAGAGTCAAAAACTGAAAAAACATATTCAGACTAAATAGAAGGAAAAACTTTTTTAGCAGTGGAGCAGGTTTCCTAGAGAGACAGTGTGATCTGCCCTTCCTTTCCAAGCCAGTTTGATAAAGCTGTGAGCAGTGTGGTCTGATCCTATAGATGACCCTGTCTTGAGCAGAAGGTGAACTGGAGATCTCAGGGTGTTCTGCTGAACAGCCTTTTTGCTCTGAGCAACCACATCACAGTGCTGCACCAGAATTGTCGCCCAGTATCTTAGGTAGCTCTTCTTGAAGAACGGCATGTACTTGGTGACAGATGCAAGTGTCAGATGACAGAAAAACTTAAAACATTCACCTATCAGGTCTGGACTTTGTGTAGATGTTCAAAGGAGTTAGCGTCCAAATCTCATTCAATTCCTGTGCATTTGGGATTGAAATATCTTCTGGGTTTCTGAAAATCTGTTTATTCAGTGTCAGGCAACCAGAGTAGACCTGTTAACGAAAGATGAATGGACAGTAAAAATGTGGATTTCTTTCTGTGCTCTTTTTGGATGTGTACCTCAAGCAACAAGAGAATGATTCATTTCAAAAGGCATTAAGTATGCTCAGCTGCCCCTGAAACTTGTACTACTTATTGGAGTTCACCATCTTTTAGATGAAGGCTTACCTTTTTTCATGTTTTCATCTACATCAGAGGATTACGGGTATTCAAATTTTTGGCGTAGTAAGTTCCCCACCCCATTCCCTACCCTTCTTCCAGAGGGTGTAAGGGAGCAGTGCCAGAGCCACAAACAGCGTAGATCAGATGACTTAAACTCTTCTGTCCAAGGTTTCAATTATAAAGCAGCCATCTCTTTAGAAATATTTTTAATTGCATTACTGTACAGATCTCAATGATTTTATAGTGATTATCCTCTTAGGGCAACATACTCCTCTACAGAAAAGTATTTTAATGGCCCTTGCTTTAGTTATGAATAAAATAATTAAGAGAAAAAAACAAACGAAAAAAAAAAAAACCCAACCACACAACAGTTCTACTTCCTCTGGTACTCCTAGACCCAATTTTCTTTACATCCAACCTCTATTTAGTTTTAACATGCAAGTCATATTCATTTCCCGAAGAATAGCCTCTTTGAGTACCTTATCTTTTTGGAAATTTCACCTCTTAACACAATAGGTATCTACTCTTTCCACAGATGTGTTGTTCAGAGGAGTAATTAATCTAGATTGCTTCTCTGTAGTCCAAAAACTATCCAGGTTAACTGGATTGAAAATACATTTTTATGGTAGATCCCAAAGGGTTCACTTTCTTTTCCTTTCTCCTCTTTTACTGGTGATTCCTTTTCATGCAGCTGTCAGTCTCACTTAAAGATATACATTGTTGTGTCTCTATGGGCCCTGACCCATCTTTTTTGTCATCCCTTAACTTCAGTTATCCCTTCCTTTTCAGCTCTAGATGTACCCAGTGCAGAGCCAGAGCTAAGTTTCATCCCAAATTTGGAAGTTTGGGTTTTATCACTTTGCTTTATGGCCTTTTCTGCTTTTGTCCTTCTGCCTTTCCGGCCCCTTCATCCAATGTTTTATTTTATGTGGCTATCAAAAAATATAAAATCCCAAAATATGTGGGTATATGTGTTTTATAGCAGCACTTAATGACTGATAATAATATGGTGTACTGAAACTTGCAGATAAGGCAGTCTTTGTTAAGCACACTTCTACTACTGCTGGGATATCTATCAATGTTCAACCTGTATTGTCATATGAAAAAATGCCCTTAGCATGATTACAATAATATTTACAGTCCAGTGTAGCTGAAAACATAGGCATGGAAAAATTTCATTTTTCCTTTGTGCTCTTTTAATGTGTAATCAACTTCTCCTGTTGTCAGCCAGCTTCTCCCTTGCTGAGCAGATCCATGTAAATGTCAAAAACACCAGGAAAACGCTTGTAAAAACTTCTTAGAGGAGCTTCTTCAGACAAACTCCAGGATCTAGTGTGTAAAGCATGCTCTTGTGGAAACTGGAACATGTTTAGCTTACAAATATCAATGCTGAAAGTGTCAGTTTAGGAACTCTATGGTACCAAGTACTGCTTTGCTGTAAGTTCTATTCAGATACTCCTGTTTTGTGGAAATCCATAAGGAGCTGCTTAAGGCAAGTTCTGCTGTGCTCTGAAATTGATAGTCACACTTCAGAGGAGGAACTCTTCAGCACTTTTATCACAAATTTGTTTTGATATCTTGGTTGTAGTGCATTAGAAGACTTTTTTAAACCAGAACTTATTTCTTTAACAAATTTCCCTTGAAGTCTTTCCAAAAATATACTTTTTTTTTTTTTTTTTTTTTGGCCTATTTGAGTTTTGTTGTTGCTTGTTTTAGGGACCTGACAAAACTGTGGTCAATTATGCTTGGACTGTTAAAACCACATTTAAAGTCTGGGTTGAGGTTTTTTTTTAATCTGGATTTAATATATACTTCGGTGGAAACCAGTATATGACGTAGCACACAACTTAACTAAGTATTGGAGAGAAACGCTGTAGAATTGAGAATTTGGATAAGAAGTGTGAGTTGGAAGGAGACAATAATGTTTTGCCAGTAGTGAGGCACTCTTTGGAAGATGCAGATAATGAGATAACCTTGTGGCATATTTATGAATACTGGCTTTTATGTGGTGGGAAGCTTCATCGGGTGTGAGCTGATGTCTACAAAGATGATGGATCATTTAAGTCATGATTGTAGCAAACATGTTGTCCTCACGAATAATGATCATGTCTACTCACTAGTTGCTGCAGTTTCTTCAAGGCAGTTGTTTTTTCTCTTTCAGAAATCACAGCACCCACCCTGTGGATTAAGCACTTAGTCATCAAAGATTCCAAACTGAACAGCTCCAGTACAAGGAATTCAGGTAACGCTCAATCTTAAAAAAGAAAAGAAAAAGTTTATTTTTTTTAACTAGACTGCAGTTTCTCATGTTCTTTTCTTGTTTCATTCTTTCTTTCATTGTAACCTATATCACTGCATCTGGATTGCAGGCCTTGAAGGGCAGGCTATGAAAGAATTTCAGACAGCATGCGTTTTTTGTGTCCAGAAGGTGACTATACATGTGCCACAAGGGGTGTTTGTTTTCCAAACTAGAACTAGGGAACCTCTAATTTCTTCATCTGAAAACTCATCCCAGCCAGTTTTCACCTTTGTTCTACTTGCTGTTCAGCAGTTTTTCGTGGACTTGCAAATTGATGTGTTTGTCTCTGAGATCTGTGCTATGGATTTGATCTAGGCAGTTAACAAAATACCATTAAGGGTTGTCTTGCAACTTCAAGATTCTTCTCTGCAGGGGGTATTTTTTAGTAGAGAAATTGTCGTGAGCATGTAACTGTGTGAAGTAACTGAAATGACAAGAAACTTGAAGGAGAGTAAAGTAGGAGAATGAGGGTAAGTATGGTTTCCATCTGATATGTTTTAACTAACGTGGAAGAATGTGAGAAGGTAAAAGGTACATGAAGAAGAAAATTGCCTTAAGAAGCCATGAGTTTGCTCTGAGGTTTCAATGGGAGCTGCTGCTATTGCAAGTATTTTACAAAATAATGTATTACTAGAACAATTATTGGAATAATTTCAGTCCCCAGAACAGTTAAACTATGCTGGCTTGAAGTAGCTGGTCACATGGTATTTCTGAATTAACCAGAGAGCATTCATGGCCCTCTACAATTCCTTTACCCTCCCTGTGCCCCTTCCCCACTGCAGAGTGAAAGCAAGGCTAGATCATGGTTGTCTCGCTGCAGCATGGAGAAGAGCTCTTTGCAGGAAGAGACCCAGTGTTGCCCAGACCCTAGTTTTAGAATGTCTTCTGTGCCTCACCTCCTGACTGTCTTTGCAGTAGGGGTAGCCTGTGTAGGAGCTTGCCAGTGAGAATCATCCAAAAGTTTCAGATGATGTGGTGGAGTTAACAGTTTTCTCTAGGGAAGTTTTTCACTGGAGAGCAAAAGCATCTTGTGTTTTGTCTTTGTGTTTTACCTGCACAACCATTTTATTCACAGTGCAATTGGAGGTGACAATTCAATATGAATATCCTATGTAATGGGTCCTACCTATCTTGGGGATCAGCTTTCCTTGTTATGCAGCAAATGTGGTAGCTGTGATGAAAATAAGATTTCCCAGATACGGGTTCTGATAGGCTTCAAACTGACCCAAGAGTGGGAGCATCTTTTACTCAAGAGCCTGTCTACCACCCTTTGGCCTGGCAGAGCCAAAGTAGGCTGCTTTTCACGTTGTTCAAATGTTTCCTCAGGAAGCTGCCTCATGTAAGCTGGAGTTCTGTTTGTGAAAGAGTTCCTTTTGTGAGCTTACCCAAGTTCCACATTTTTTTTCCAATTAGTTATGATGTCATTTCTGGTATTCAAGCAAGATTATTGTGGGTACAAGCTACAAATCAAAAATAAATGGTCTTCTGGAAAATTCAAGATTTCCACAACAGGTGGTTTCTGCAGCATGCTAAAAGGAGATGTGTGGTTCATCTGACTCAGCCTTTCTTGTGGCCCTAACAGACACTCATTTGCTGTAGGATCTCATTAAGAGTCTGAGCTGCCAGTTTTAGACCCGAGTTTCCACACCAGGCCACGCAGTCATCTCTGTTTCTTACAGTGAGTTATTGATATCAAGAAATGCTGCCTCATCAAAATAGGACTATGGTGGAGCTGATAAGAAGTGTGAGTTATTTTAGTCTTTCTTTCAGCCAGCTAAACCTAGTCTCCTGTTTGGTACCTTTCATTCTCGACCCTTGTCCTCTTGACCTGTATATGATAGACAAAATTGGGTTGGTGGGATCGAGCAGCAAAGGGCCAGTACGAGGGATTATCATTTAGAATATTTTTTCTAGTGTCTTCAAATCTCTCTTGGATGATGATTAGCTGTCATGGAATGGGCATGCAAAATTAGGGGATGTTTTTAACTGCTTTTGTTCCTTAGCAGCTTGAAATTTAAATGCTCGACACATTTCTGATTTCTGAACACTATCACTGAACATCTTGGAAAGCTAGCGCCGTCACTATACTGACTGACAGGAGAATGTAGGAATTGCTGTACTGAGACCAATAGTCTATGTAATTTGCTATCATTCTCATTCTGGTTAATACTGTGTTTCAGCGAAGGCTTCTAGAATAATCCTTTGAGTAAGTCACTTGCCTAACCATCCATTTTAGAGATATTTTCTGCTGCCTTTAGCTAGAGTCTGTGGTGTGTTCCTGAGTATGTATAGGGGAAAAAAAGGAGGAGCAAGGAAGAAAAGGCTGAGGAGCTGGAAATACTCTCTTCAATCCTTTAACTGACCCAAAGAAAAGTGAACAGAGCAGCAGTACTTCCAATGTTGTTAATAGCACTTCCCAGCAAGGCTTTGGGCCTTGTACTGTGTCTGGGCCTTGCATCCATTAACGTCTGTGTGGCTGTGTACCTGATGGAAGTGAGGAAGCTGGGAAGATTTGCAGAATTCATTGTATCCATCTTGGTAGCAGGGGCAGATAGGACTCTTTCTTGCTACTGAAATAGCAGAAGTGAAAGCAGTCTGAGTTGTAATTTCCTGCATCCTTTCAGGATGAACCAGCCAGCAGATTGTTAAGCACTACAGAACTAGTGACACCTCTGCTTCCTCTTGAGAGAAAATACCCACATTACGTGTACAGTCTGTATCTCACATGAGCTGTACCCAAGTGTTGTACTTTCCATTTAGTGTGGATGAGCAGGAGAGGTTCTCCTGAAACAGCCTTTGTTTTGGAGTATTTACATTTTGCATAATACACGTAAAAATTAACCTGGGGATCAGGAGAATCAGAATTATCTATCCTGTTGATTAGAGTACTTGACTGAGCTACCATATGTCTCCAGATGTTTTGCCAGTGAATTTTTCTGTGTTAGGCAGAAAAACATTGCTAGGAGGGATTGCTAGTGCTTTTATCCCAGTCCACCTTCCAAATGATGACTAGATCTCATTCTTACTGGGGTGAGATGCAGGTTGAAATACTCTCAGCCAGAGACAGGAATCAAAATGTGAACATGCTGTGTAACATCTAGAATGTTGAGTAGGAGAGAAGGTTTTTTTGTACATTTACTAACTAAGCCTTTTGCTTTTTTTTTTGTGAATCTTAAAAACCCATAATTCAGGTGTTTTTTTGTTTTTTGTTTTTAAGGTAAAGAGAACATCTAGGTCAATGCAAAATATTTTGTTTGCTGTGGCAAGATGACAAAAATATTTTGATGTTTGTTTGGTTTGAATTGATTTCCACCTTTTCCAAGTGTGTGCACCCATGTGCGTACACACATGCAACCCCCAAACTAAGCCTATTATTTAGCACTTGCCTTTGTGATGTGTCATTTATTTTTAATGCTGCCAGGACAGGAAGAGATACACATAGGACCTTTGCATTGGCCATTCCCTAATGAGGATGGGTAGGATTACCCTTTCATACTACTTTTAAAGTTTCAAACTTGTACTACCTCCTCCTCCCAGTATGGTCCAGCCTAGAACAATCCAAATGATTTTTTTTTAAATTGTTCTTACTCTAGGGAAGCACTTGATAATGAATCTTGCTTCCAAGAATATAAATCTATGGCAGCCTGTTTGGGAGCACCCCATCTCTACTGAAGAATCCATGGTTGTTCCTCATTTCCAGAGTTGGGTTATCTCCAAATTCATTTGTGCTACTTAGTGATTTGGTTTTGATTAGCAAGAGATTCCAGCCTATATCCAGCTTACCCTGACAACCTTTAAGAAAACCACGGAGTGATGTAATGAGCTCTTGCATGGAAAAATAAACAGCTCTAGAGAAACCAGCAGTAGCAGCCTCAAGTAAATATTCTGTAGTCACAGGGGTTTTGAACATGACGTTATTGAAGAGGAAGAATGAGTAATACATTAAGGTTAGCAGCTGAAGACAGGTTTGAGTGTGCCTAGTTAAAAAAAAAAATAATAATAATAGTAACTGTTTATTTCAAAATCCTGCTTGTTGAATGGGAGCCAACTCCACGTGGCCTATTCTATTCAGCTCTGGCACTCAGGCATCATGCAGGCATCTTATGTGACAGCTTTCCAGTAATGATAGAGCTTTCTGCTGTTTGGAGCTCTTAGAAGACAGGGTTGTATGTGTAAAGAAGCTTTGAAAACAAGAATGGTGGTATTCACCTTCCATTTTTTTTTTTCCAATTGCATTCACGTGGTGTCCAAACTTCAGAGTTTATCAAAGAGAGAAATAGCTTGAAAGATGTATGTCTGTATGTATGCCTGCAAGAAGAAGAAGCAAACATACCCGGCCACCCCAAAAGAAGCCTGTGTACTTCCAGGTGTGGCGTGACAATGTAGTTTATCTCCAAAGGTATGCACGGTGAGGTGGAATGTGGTTACATTAGGTGTATTATCAGGACTCAGGTTCTGTGGTTTGTCTGCTTTGTCTCAATTTTTTTTCCCCAACCTACAGGAGAGGAAAACAAAAAGTGAGAAAACCTACGTAGCACCCCACAGTAGCTCCCTCCAGTACTCATCTAGGAAGTGATGCCATTTTCCTACATGATTTTCCTAATTATCAGTGGTTGCTCCCAGGAGAAATATACTCATGTTTCCTTAGGCACATGGTATCTTGCTAGGATTCCATACACTTACGGGGAGTCTGCTTTTAAGCCACCTACTTTGAGAACTGATGCAGTTCCTTCCAAGTCAGATTGTCGAGTGAGGCCAACCAGCACATAACAAGGCAGAGTCTACTGATTCTCCCTTAAAAAAGAAAATAGCAGTTTTGATGAGATACACCAAAAAGAGCCAAGAGTAGGCAAAAAATTGTTTGATTTGTTAGTAGGCTTTTCATTTTTAATAGTGAGGACTACGCTCAAGGAGCTTAAAAACGCCTGTATTATTTTCCAGAGACTGTACCCATTCATATTGAATGTATTGTTATTTGGAGTTGAAACAAATTTCCTTGTGCCTTGGAAACTTGGAATAGCACAGAGACCAGGGAGCTGGAGGTGGATTCAGATGAGACTCTTGAAAAGCAAAGCACTGTTTTAAAGGGGGCAGTTTCTCACCTGTGCTTATCCCTTTCTGTCTTCTCAGCCAAATTCCTTAGCTGTCCTGTCTTGGCACAGTGCACTCCCCACCTCATTATTTAAAGACATGTGAGACCGTGGGCTTCTGCTGCATCTCCTGCTACTTTTCTCCTACTTTCTGCTTCTGCTAAACTGGTTGTGTTAGTTCCAATCTTACTGTCCCTCCATGCCTTTGTGTTAATGTTACTATCCAAAAGTCTATTACAGGCCCTTCCCCACAGTCTGTGGCTACTTAGTGTTAGGCTACCAAGTGGAGGAATCAAAAGGTGATCTCACTTCAGCAAAAAACATTGAGAAAGGGGGGTAGATTGGCACAAATCTGCTTGAGTGACGTCTGAATAAAATGTTACAGTAACATTGGAACCAGAGCATTTTGGTGTGGGGGGATGGCATCCTAATGTGAAGTGTAGCCCTTCTTGCTGAACGTTTTGGTACCTGCCTCTGTCCTGGGCTTAACACCTCGGAGTACTGTCTTTGGAACTTCCCCGTAGCTGTCAGGCATGATGTCTAGAACAAGAGTGCATGAAAGGGAACCATGAGTCTGAAAGATTTTGTGTTTTCTACTGTTGGCAAACTTGTCCTGCATCTTGAGTCAGTGCTTCCCAATATAGTACTCCTCTGAGCTGTCAGAACTATTGGGCTAGAATCTGTCACTTTACTGTCCCACATGTCAGAAATACTTATCTTCAAACCTTGATGGTATTCCTCTCTTCCTCCCTTTTAATGAGTATTGTGTTTGTTAGTGATTTGGCGGGTGGTTGGTTTTGTTTAGGAATTCATTTTAATTTAGTTTCTGAAAGTGAAGCAAGATCAGGAGAAGCTGATATTGAGTATTACACAAAAACTTGCTAATTCTTTTCAGTTTGCACTGCAGATTGCTGTGCTCTTCTCTGCTGAGTTAGTGCTTCCTTGGAAAACATAATGCGCAGTCTTGTTTTTCCCTTGCTCTATCCCTCCTTTCCTTCCTGCTTCATCTGTGGTTCAACCACTGCTCTTTATGGCTGCGTGGCGGATCTTTGTCTTTTCCTCCCTCTTGGATGTTCCGAGGAGGTCTGATCTGTCATACCCGAGTGTGATTCTCCCACAGCCTCAGTGGGACAGGTGTGGTAAAGAAGGGAGTAGGTAGGAGAGAGCGGGACCAGGACCCTTTCCAGACAGCCAGCAAACAAAGTCATAAATAACCTGCCACTGGGGACCGGTTAATCTGCTCTATGAAAAGGTGCAAAGTATACAAGTGGGAAAAATAACATTGTATAATAAGCGGCATGCAACCATAGGTGTTAAACCATATGCAGCTAGGCAAATAAATGAAGCTCCCCCTGAGTGCTGTGTGATAAATCATTCCCAAAGAATTCAGTCACTACCCCCTCCCTATCCCCCAAAGAAAGAAAACAAATTACTCTAGACATGGAGTCATGACTACTACAGCTGCCAGTTAAGGAGAGTGGACAGGGAGTAGTAGGAGGGGGCAGTAGGTGTCAAAGGTGTAAGAAACCAAGGCAAAAGAAAAAAAAAAAAAAA
>PPHD01023567.1:0-12426 GCA_002909625.1 Bambusicola thoracicus
ACTCCCCAGGAGGAAGGATCTCCAGATAGAGATCCTCCCTCTGGGAACCTTTCTGCAAGCCCAGGACACAGGTAAGATCTTTATTTCACTCTCATACTTTGTAACAGCGTATTTTTTCCTAATCCAATACCTGTTTGCTATATAGCCATACAAGCAAGCAGGGTGAGCATTGGAAAGAAATGTTAATTCCTCCAGGAGCTGCACGGAACGCTAATCACTTTCTAGTGTGCTTTTCTTTTAACATTGCCACCCCAGCCCTGCAAACAAACACAAAAGGTTTACCATATGCAAATGTATTCATCAACAACTTCTAGTGAAACTAAAAAGAGAGTGGTCAGTGGTCAGCTCTGCCTGCTGAAATGTGAACTTGCATTAGCTGAAGTGGTGAGTCCCTGGGTTAGTTTCTGTTTATTTAGTTAAGTAGCAACCCAGCCTCATGTGGAATGAGCAAACCAAGAAACGCAAGCCAAGAGTGAGTTACATTTTCCCAGCAAAATGGAAAGCTTTTGATGGTTAAACGCAGTGCTGTGCTGGAGCAACACTATATTAAATATTCAGCTAGGGTAAAAGCAGAGAAGTTTACCAAAAACAACATTTCTCCTTCTTCCACATCCACATTTCAGTAGAGAAATGCGATTGCAATTATTTCTTGAAACATCCCTGAGTTACTGTACCTATAAAATCACTATTTTAAAATCACAGCCTGCTCTTCCAGTCCTGTCAGAAGGCCCAAATTTATTTTCCCTTGTGTGGGTGGAGTTTCTCTAGCATCTCATTCCTTCCTCTCTTAGTCTCCATCTGAAGAATCACTCTTCAAAAGACAGCACGCCCCAAGCGGATATGCGTAAGCACGTTATAAGTGTTTCTCAATATGCAATTTTGAGGAGCTGCCCAGTCACACATTGCTACCATCCCTTTTCATTTCCAACCACTGATCACTTTCAAAATACAGCTACGAGTATACGGACTGGTTTCCCAAAGTCACTTGCAAGACACACGGTTGCTGTGGCTGCTCCTAAGAGCAGGCGTCTGGGCCAGGCTGCCAGGTGCCCTAACCAGCCACAAATATGGCGTCGCTCTCAGGCAGGCCTGTCACTCCAGTGGCAGCAAGCTGCTTGCAACGCAAGCCTGCACCCTCAGAGGAGAGAAGGCTTTGGGACACCTGCAGGCCACCTCAGGCACATCTCCAGCACTTAATCCAGAAGTAACATTGTCTTCACCTGCAGACTAGGGCCCCAGTCCCGAGACAAACTTAATACCCAGACATCCTGTTCAACACGAACAGAGCGAAGTCAGTGACCTTCTGCTTCCTTCCCTTGCCAACACAAATGCACTTTCTTCTTAAAGTATTCCCACTGGTTCTCTTATGTATTCAGAGAAGCAGCAAATGAAGGTTAGTTCTGGTTATTTTGATATCAGTGACCAAAGAAAAGAGAAGACCACCCACCTACCACTTCTCTGGATATTCTACTGTTCTGTACATCCCCAAAAAAATCCTTAAGATGATTCACAAGACCTCTGGAAAAGGTATCCACCTCTAACGCATGTTAGAGGCCTACAGAACTCACAGTGGTTCTATACTTGCTAGATTATTCAGGCTGACTTGCTTAGGATCACTGTGATGAGTTGTGAGAAAAAAACACAAGGACAAAAAAATATATTCCGCATCAACGAATGCATGACAAGGGATGCTCCAACAGTGAACTTCAACTTGCACGTTATTAAGAATGTGTGCATCTTTTTCAGATGTCTTTATATGAACGCAGAGGAGGATAAGCACATTATATTTATATTCTAATAGCTTCTATAGAGCCAAATACCACTCTGCAGTTAAACACACAACTTGTGCTTACACCTACAACAGGTCTTTAGCACAGATGCTGAGTGGCCCATGTCTCTAAATGTTTTAGCTCTTTTCTCTGCCATTTCTAAGCTCACCATACCTGAGAACCTCTGAGAGTTCCCCCAGACCCTGCATGGGGCCCACTCTGTGGGTACCGCCTCACAGGGCCCACCTGGCTCAGCTTTGCTATAGAACATTGTTAGCAGTAGAGAGGCGTTCACCAGAATCTCAAAATTGCAGAGTATTAACAAGCACCTTTAAAAACGCAGGGTGATTATTGTGACTGCAATTTCTTCTGATAGAATGAATAAACTATAGTATGTTGACAAAACACCATCTTTCTAATGCAGATGCCATGTGCTCTAAGAAACATTTTTCTGACAGATTTATATGAATCATTACTCTGCAAAAGAGAGAAAAACAGAAGTATATTCAATGCATTGGTCTAAATCCTATAACTCTAGCTTATTCTTCACCAGTCCAAACCATGGCCAAATTCTAGTAACATTAACCAGGAATTTGGCTTAGTAATAATTTCAGGATTTAGCCATTTTCTGACATATTGATATGCTTGGAAGACACACACTTCATCCCAAATGCCACTGATGGTTACATTCAAAACCTCCCAATTACTTAGTGTAGTATACTCAGAATTTGTTTACAGAGCATTATCAAGTACCCAGTCATGACATCCTTGCTCACATTCAGTAGTACTTTATTTGAGTAGCCCCTTCCCCTTGAAGACTTGCTCTGACATCAGCAGAGTAGGGTGAATAGTAAGGTGCTACCTACTTTGATTAAGAATGACATAATTGAGCCCACGGTGCTCTGTATTTTATACAGCTGGCATGGATTTAGGAATTATCACCCCTGCAATCATACTGCCTTGTATTATGTGATGCACTCTGTGGTCACAATAAAATGTGATCTAATAAAATGGAGGTGGCACTTGCCCTGGTCAGCTGATAAAAATACATTGCATGCACATGCAAATCTAAGGTCTTAATGCCAACTATTAATTGCACTGATCTAAGAAAAGGTCCAGGATAATTTACTGACTTCCACATATTAATCTTGCCCCTGGATCTCACTTCTGTTTGAAGTACAACTAGGCACGAAAATTCAGTGCTTCCCACGTCAGGAGCTTATTATTATTGTAACAAATAGAAAACTTTATGGACACTGTCAAAAGCTGTTTCAGCCATACAGTGCTAACTAGATAAATTATGCCTCAAGAGTCATTGAAACACTAGAAGGCTTGCATGAAGTTGTATTTTTCTGTAACTATTTGTGACCCTGAGTCCCTGCAGTGAGCCGTACTGGCATTATGATCTTTCCATTTTGCAGCATTTACATTCTCTGCGTCTTGAATGAATGGGAAGGCAGGTAAGAACATATCACACTGCATGGGGTATTCTTCAGCTGCGTTGTCCAAACAGTAACACAAGGGAGACAGATGGTTATGGATCATTGTTTGGCAAAGACACTACATTGGCTATATGAGATCTTTGCTAAGTTTCAGTTAAGAAATTAAGTAAGCAGAAACTGTAGATGTTAAAAAAAAAAAAAGAGAGAGAGAGAGAGAGAAATCTTCCTTAATCGTGATATCTTTTACCAGAAGAAAGCTTCAGGACTTATTAAAGATGGAGCTGGGAATCTCTTCCCTTAGTTCTCACGTTTCCAAGGTTCTTCTTCAACAACATTGATGTCTGCGGATTTGCCATTGGTTGCCAGTGTTACCTGCAAGTAATTATCATCAACAACTGACTTAAAGGCCAAGGCACTTTGACAAGAAAAGTCATGACTTTTATAAGGAAGATCATGATATTTACAGGAACTAGATACACCATGTCTTATTATATATGTAAAATATATTTGTTCAGGATTCGCAACACTCACAAGTAGTGAGACTCCTGTTAGTTTTATATGCTGACAAGAAAACACTAGCAGTAGAAAAAATGTTTCCTATCTTCTTGGCCTTTGTTGTAGTTCTGTTTTTAATAACTGTTTCAGGTTATAATCCTATCGTCTATAAATTTTTTTGGGTTATTTAAACAACAGATTTCTTTCTTTCTTTGTATTGATTAAGAAAGTTGTGCTTTTTTAGTAGTACTCCTTCACAGAGCAAGATAGCTGATGCAAGGATACAAAAAATGTACAAGGCCAGGATAATCATAGGTATGTATCTATACGGTCTCACCTACAATTACACCACCTTTAAAGAAAAGATACGCTGTGATAGCATTGTTCATTGTATCACTACTTCTTATAGTGTAGTGAAACTTTATGACTACAGTCAGACCAAAAATCCATAATAATGCTATTTTTGTCTCACAAATTACAGCACATCACTCTTGCCCATAAAGATCTGTGCTACATTTTGCTTATTTTATAGCATGGTAGAAGACCTACAGTGATCTACCAACTCACAGTGAACACTGGCCAATAGGTTGCATCCCAGAAAGAAGTATAAATAAACCCATGCTTCAATACAGGTAGCTCCAGACAAATGACTTTAAAAAAAATGAAGAAAAAAAAGGTAAAATGTTGGTTTAACTTTATAAAAATGATCTTGATCTTTATAACTGTGAGAGAACCTTTCTTTTAATGTCGAACGGATAGCTTAATCTATCCTAACTTACCTTGTAAAATAATATCCTCAGCTTCAAATGAAAACTTAAAGACAGAGATGAAATTCCCCATGCTGGATAAACTGGATGCGTGGAAGCATTGGGACATGGAAACATGACAAAATGCACTGATTTTGAAATAAAGTCAAGCTTTTTCTTAGACAATGAAAGGGGAAAACATGCAAGTACAGGAATGAACAGCTTATTCAGACATTAAAATCACATCAAGTCATTCATGTGAAATGTGATAATAAAAAAAATACAAAAACATCATGCAGTAACATCCACTCTACCCCCACGTAATGGTACACTACTTATTAAAAATGTACATTGACCATGCAAAATTATAAACTAATAGTACTATACATGGAATACGCTACAGAATGTAAATAGAAAGCACGTGCTAGCAGATTAGCTTTTTAAAACTCTGACCAGAGTTGCAGTGAACTTTTCACTCCACCAGTACATTTTACAGGATGAAGAGGAGCCTCTTCATATTTAACAAACAGCTATTTTGAATCCCCAAATCCTATACTCTGTTGCTTCCGATACTCTAACACTTAGGAGCAGTAGGCCACTTCAACATCCAAGTGCTTTGCAAATGTCAGGATATATTCACAGTTTATAAACTGGACAGTAACACCACATCCTTTTGGCAGCTTGCAGACAGACAAGTGACCCACTCAAAGTCAGTCTTATGCCCAATCCAGTAAACCCTGGCTCTGTTCATGAATTTAAAAGTGCGAAGTGAGATCCCATAAAACAATTTAAAAAAAAAAAGGGCAAAATACTTCATAAGTCACTGGTCCCAGATTTCTACTAAAGAGCGTACGTAGGATGTTATACTGCACCATAAGTCCACGTCTTTGAGGTAAAACAATAACTCAACTGATGGGAATCAGAAGAGAAACTGAAGGAGAAAAGAAAGCACAGTAAATACTGTATCAAAGGGCGACTACCTTCTAGCTTGGCATGGATCTCTGAGAGATGGAAAGGAGATTACATTTTCAGTATTCAACTCCATCAACCTGATACACAATGATCCATGCTGGCTGTATTTGTCTTAAACTCACTGAAATCACAATATTCTCCAACATAAATAATTTTGAAAGAAGTTAATCAAAAAAATCTTGAGATATTTCTTTTCGAGTAAATTCCTTCTTTTTTCATTGTTGTATTTTGTTTGTTTGTTTTGTTTTCCTGAATTCAATATTACTTTGTCCACTAGAAATTCAGGTTTGGCCTGATGTTATCTAAAAGTAAGCATTTGATAAAAAAGGTATTCTAAAGAATGCTTCCAGACAGGCCACAGACAGGTGAAAGCACTAGAAGAGAGCTTTGTCTCCAATCTACACGGTGACCTGATTAAGGACTTACTGTAAGCATTCACAGTTAAATACTGGCTCAGTTGTGGCATCTGAAAGATGTAAGAGAATCTTCTTGGATAAACGGCTGATGTACGCTCACTGTGTCAAAGACAATGTAGGGGATCAGATTAGAGAAATAAATTAAAATTAATAATAATTTTTCAAAAGATTTTTAATTTCAAAAGAAATTAAAAGTTCTAGCTTGTTACAGTTTCTTTCTCCTCCTTTTCATTTAAAAACTCTCTTGATTCTAAACTGCCCTGTCCTAGATGTGCGGGCTTTGTAAACTTCTAGTCATTAACCACCACAGCTATCTTCTCCTTCAACCAACCGGTGGGGTTTCTCAAGCTCACTTTGCTCTGATCATGACATTATTATCACTATTAATAATCCATGTTAGTTACAGCAAGGATTAGAAAGAAAATATGATGTTTGTGTCTTAATGATCCAGGAATGATGGAAGCAAAGCGTAAGCATGCTGTATGAGTGCAGGAGCATTCAGATGCTAAAGTGCATTCAATATGTCCGTCTCTGAACAGCATATCATGGAAGGCAATCAGCAAACAACAACACCTGTATTTGGATTGCAGATACCCTTCATTTGAAGTTGGCAATTAAGTTCTCTGTTGCCAAAGAAAATTAGGTAAATGTCCACAGAAGGTGATGCCATATTTTCTGTGTCTTGGCATATTCCATAATACGCTGCATCTTGCCTTTTGATATGTAAACAATGTACATGATTTTTCTCCTCAAACCACAACTTTTAAGAAGAGTGCAAAAATCATCTTTTGAACTGCTCAAACTCATTCTGGGGTTCACGGAGCTTGTTGTCACATTGTTATTTGCGGAACAATTTCAAGAATACATGCAGGTTAAAAAATAAAATAAAATAAAGCATGCACTGCTATATACATGTCTCAATATCCATAAATGTGAAAGGTACCTTGCACTCATCTACTATGACTGAGTTGTGAGCTGCAAAAACACACTGGTTTGAGTTGTTTTCCCTATGATTTTTCATGTCGTCATAGATAGACTGAGTCTTGGTCATTTCAATGTCTTCGTGCTCTTTATGATGAGAATCAATGCTGTCAAGTTCTGCCTTGGAAAGGTGGTAGACAATGCCAGCACCAAAAGAATCCCCCACTACGTTGACTGATGTTCTCATCCGGTCCCTATAAAAGAAGCAAAAGTCAGAGGCTGAATGGCATGAGAGGAAGAAAAAGTCAGGCCTGAAAGCCCTGTTGATGTTGCAGTTATTGCATTTATTTCAGAAGATTTATGGCATCTTTAGAATAGAAAGATGGTAGCTTTCAAGTGAAATTGAAAAAACTTGCCTTTCAAGAGGACGTGTTCAGGCAGGAAGGATGTGCTAACTCCCATGGCCCAGCTGCTCATTCTCATGGGTTTTGGCAAAGAGCTTGCACAAGGACACAGCCAAACTGCAGAGCTGTGCTTTGCTGAGATCTCCCTGGCGCCTGCTTCTGCAGCTGAAGGTTTCAGAGTCAGGGTGCCAGACTCACATCATTTCCCTTTGTTTAATCTGAATTTATCAGGGTACTTAACACAGTCAGAGAAAAGGATTTTGGATCTGATGAAGTGCGTGATTGCTGAAATGGATTAACAAACAGCCCCTCCCCTTATTCTTAGTGAGAAAACTGCTGGGATGAAATGCCTGAAATGTCTTCATAAGGCTCAGGCCATCACAGCTCCTCTGCTGGCACTATCTTTACAGATGGTCATCTGTCAGATGGCAGCATGCCCGCCCACACTACCGTATGGCAGCACACAGTGGATGAGCCAGCCAAATACAGGTCATGGCCTACAAAATGATGAGCCTGTGACAGCACGTCAGTAACAAGTGCCCCTCACTGCACAGGGTGCCAGCAGAGGCCCGCGTGCTCCAATACAAAGAAGCATGCTCATTGGCACTTCCCAGGCAGGATGCATTTCTCCTGTCTCCTATTTACAGCACGACTCTATCTGTCAGCAGTGAGGTCATGGCTGTGGATCTTCCCTCATTTCAGACTTCTGTCCAAAACCTCCCAAAAAAGGGAGATGGTCTTACAGAGAACTGCGGGACTGAGCGCTCCTGCTGCCCTTCCTACTGCAGATAGGCTGCACTGCACATTTTGAAATCATTTACACTTGCCACCTAGATGTGAAGAGCTATTAGTTCTGGTGTTATATCTGAGCTGTTGCAGCTCCCCTCATGTTTTTCTTCCATCAAAAGAATAATCAAATAAGAAGTCTAACAATCCCCCCTAAACAAACCAACAATATCCTTCCAGTTTTGCCTCACATGAATGAAGTGCTTTACAGATCTCACCCCATACCCGTGAAGACTGTTTCAAACCTGGTCAGAGTGACAGAATAGGAAAATTTACTTTCTAATGAGTTACTTTTAACTAAGACCATCAAATATACTGAACCCTCCCATACAGTGCTCCAAGAACCTCTGCTTGATTTTTATTTCTATGAGTAGCACTAGATTTTGAAAAGCTTCATTGATGCCAGACAAGGGAGAAATAATATAAACTTTGCCAAAAAATGAGAAAAGAATACACAAATATAACTGAGGCATGATTCAAATTCTGAATGGGTCATTTGAGCAGATGTGTCAGCCCATATTCATATGTTACTAGCCAAGAGATTCTGTAATACAAAATGCACACTCTTACAGATCATTACTACATGAGTTGATGTAGACCAGAAACTTTCTTGCAACCAAACAGGCAAAGTCATAGCTGTCAGAAATGAGCAGCAAAGTGCCACGGACTTCTTTGGGGTCAGAGGACACCCAAGAAGAAGCAAGACTGAGTTTACTCTTTTGTTAAAAATAGCCAACAAAATAATGCCAGTGTCTTGGAACTTTGAAAACAAAATTAATATAGGACAGTTGCAGTCTAGTCACCTGCCCAGCAGAACTACTTCTGTGTTGATCATAAAAGACCCTGAGAGGAATAATGGAAAGACAAAGTTCTCTCTCAAAAGCCAACTCAACATCTGGTAAGACTGTGCTTTGATATTGCTGGGATGTAATTCCGAAAAACCTGATAAGGATTAATGCCTAATTTCCATGAACTGGCATAAATATGAACTGGAAGCTTGCTGATGTAAATGTGAAGAACAGAAAGAAGAGGAACTGAATTAGCCAGGCCCTCTTGTGTCATAGCACGTATACAGTAGGCTAATACGCAAAAAAAAGGTTCTCCAGCTCCCTGAAAGCTTGAAAACCCTGTATATCAACCTTACTATATTTAAGAAAGATTAAAATCTTAGCAAACCTGCTAATACAGAGAGTTGGCGACGTGTTTAGCTTGCCCTATCTCTTAGCTGTTGTAGAAAAAAGCTCCTGTTTTTTTTCAGTTTAATTCAATTCATTTGATTCCCTATTCATAACGCCTAGATATAGAGTAGGTCTGAATGTTCTGAATTTGAATCTAAGCCATGGAGAACTCAAGCAAGTCTTTTTCTGAGTTAGTGAACAAAGGTAGATGCGTAAAATACTGTCTTGGCTGCCTAAGCCCGTTTTCTCTAATTCCTCTTTCCTCACTGCAAAATATCACTGTATTTGGGGTTGTGCCATGATATTTGTTAAGCTTGTCAGTCTCACATTTGGAAAGAAGCCAGCTTTTAGCTGGAGAAAAAGAAGCTTGCTTCATTCCAGCTGTTGGCATATAATTGCTGTGCTATTAAATGTCACTGCTGTGTTGTGCTTAGTTTCAAACTGAGAAAACTGTGAGAGTTGTGAAATCTTGGGAAACTTGCCTGGTGAAAAAGCTCACTTTGTATGTAAGCGTGGGAGGGGGAAAAGTTTAGCAACCTAATCTTTAGATATTGGAGAGACTTGAGAAGAAATCAATACTAAAACCTTTTGGCTTCTATTTGAAGGAAAAAGTGCCAAGCTTAAAGCCCATCAAAAGTCAGTTTTGTGTTGCACCATGACCAAATCTTGCAAAGCTGGTTTTGGTAAGACTGCAGTTTCAGATGATGGCGGTATTGTAAAATCAACTGATAGCTCCTTTCATCAGGAATACTGAAAAACTCATACAGTAGGCCATTTCTGCAAAGCTTTCATTAACTGGAATTCAACTGCTATAAATGGAACTATTCCAAAATATTTCTACTCGTTCCAGAAAAGTGGCTTTCATAATGCCTCAAAGATTTTCTTAACTTTCTCTTCTGCATTCTGTTATAAATACTGCTGTAGTTTTATTCCATGAGCTAAAGAAATGGAAGAAGGCAATGTTCATAAGTAAGGAAAATATGTTTTTATGATGTATTGTTTCAGATATTCTTAGATATGGTTTGTGTGCCCAACAGACTGCTCAAAAGTTGGTTTGCATGCCTCTCTTTACCATCTCCAATGTAAGGAACATTATTTTTCATATCTCATTACACCTCAACACAACCACTGGAAGATGTAAAACCAAGCTGTTAGCCCTTGCCAGATGCAAGGTACCCTCACCAGCAAACTTTGTCTTAACTTCACAACAGTAATGTCAGGACACTAGAGCTTTTCATCTCACTTTTTATCTCCTTTCTATTTTTCCTCTGTCTTTCACTTCTGAACCACTCTGGAGTTGCACAACTGTTAGGCCAGAAGGATCCAAAAACAAAGTTCTGTGCAGGAACGTTATTCTGATTGGCATTTATTTTGGAGAGATACCATAAAATATTTCTTTCTGAAGTACTTTCTCTCAATCTTGTTTCCTATACTTACATTCAACACCGCTACAGCTCCACAGCAAGATGCTTTTATTTCTCTAAGCAGTGCTGGATAATCCAGAGGTAACGATACCTAAAATGAGCCTGAAATGCAACACGTACAGCTGGCTCATAACTGCTGGTAACTAACGGCTCTGAGGTTTGCTAGTGTGGGCAGAGCTTCTCAGTCCACAGGAATATTTTTAAATGACATTTCCCTAAAAAAACAAACCATAGGCTTCTTTTGCACATCCTCCTACCAGCTGCAGAAACCTACCTATTTGTCCCACTTTGAGAGCCAGTAAAAACAGATTTAAAATGAGTATGCACCTCCCTTTGCTTCCTTCTTCCCAGCTGTGGATGTCTACAACACTTTCCTGTTTTCAATCATGACCTCAGAAATATATTAAAATCCAAAGAATATCACATTTTTCTCTATGCCAGCTGCATTCTGACTACTGAACCCTGCCCTACTTTGACATTCTGAGTCATGATATCATGATATTCAGTTATACATAAAATATGTAAGTAATTTTTTCCTCTGCTTTTCAAAGCTGTAACTCTTTCAGTTTTCCTTGAAACAGAATTTAGAGCTGTGCACCATTCTTCACAACTCTTAGTGAAAAGACAGGTAATAACAGATATGCTATAGAAGAAATGTCAGAGAATTGATGAAGACCTTGAATTCTTCTCAGTAAACCAAGAGATAATTATGAGAAAATTTTCTGTTTTAGCTTAACATTCTCAACACTGCTGTTACTTCTTGCATAGTTTTAGTAGTGTATCTGGGACTGAAAGTTACCACAAATGAGCAGCTGAGACAGCAAGCATAGGAGGAAATGCACAAATAGTGTAGAACACTTACATCTCCTGGAACAATAGAAACATACATCTTTACTACATACAAGTATATCAGGGGAGAGATGGCCGTTGACCATAACATGCTGTGCTGCTATCCATGATAGGGAGGCATCATTCAGAAGACAAAAATGCATAATCCTTGGGCCACATTCTTACAAGAAGATCCTTTGCTCTCAAGAATAGACCTTATTAGCTCTGTAACAATTTCTACCACCTGAGAAGCTGCTTTCAGTGTTTCCTTCCTCATCAAATGGTCCGTGCCTATTTTCTCCTTTGCTTCATGTGACAGGAGATTCTTGGAGTTCTCTAGGATCAATAGCTGAAAAGCACTACAGACAAGCAAGCAGTCCTTCACTGCTTTTTCTGCCTTGAGCAGTGAAGTCAGCACAACTTACAATAGCCAGTCAACAGCAACAAGCAAACTGATGTCCTGGGTAGGGAGACCCACTGCAGTCAGGATGAGAAGCATAGTGACGAGTCCAGCACTGGGAATACTGGCAGCTCCAACACTTGCAAGAGTGGCAGTCAAACTGCAAAAACAAAAATCAAATGGGAGTAGCAGGAAGAGGAACATGAACTTTTGGTGCTTACTCATGTGATCAGTAGGAAGGTCTTACATTTAGATGGTTCATTTATGTTTATTCGTGGTATCTGAAGACTGAATTTTGAGGTAATGACTGAGAGAAAGTGGTTATTATCAAGTATAGGAGAACAGAAATCTTGGTATCCAAAACTTCTGCAGTGCAAGCCAGTGATGTACCAAGCCTAGATACAAAACACTCTAGATGAAAATACAAAACTTTTCTGATAGGTTCACAAACTGTATTTGCTTTAGCCTCTTTTCTTTTCTGATGAAGACCAATAAGGTGCATATCAGTACTGAACTCTGTAAAAACACAAAACAGACTGCAACAAATAGCATCATTGGAAAATACTACATAGAATGTGAAGTAAAGTTGTCAGAGAACAACCCAAAGGGAGAAAAAAAAAGGGGGTGGAGGGGAAGGAAAAGAAG
>PPHD01023568.1:792-12426 GCA_002909625.1 Bambusicola thoracicus
TTTTTTTAATATGTATATATATTTTTGCTTAAAGAGTTCCAATACTGCTTTAAAAACGAGCGGGTCCGCGCTGTCCCGTTGGTCAGAACGGGTCAAGAAATGATAGAGAAAGACGGATGGGGCGCGCGGGTTGGGTTGGCTCTGCTTGGTGCGAGGGCACGAGGAGGCTCTGTGGTTTTGGGGGGGGCGGTTTTGGGGTGCCCCCCAGCACCCCTTTTTCCCTTCCTCGCTACACCTCCCGATGGCCGCAGCCCTGCAGCTCCATCCCAAGGACGCAATACTGAGGCGTTGCGTTGGGCATTTTTCTACAAACTCATCACGTCCAGCTGGGGAAAGCCGCCATCAGATGACATCTTTTGCTATTCCCGTTTTCCAGGCTCTCCCCAAAATCCATTATCACTTGATTGCTGGTGACTCTGTAAGTGCCAAACGATGTGACGCTTTGCCACAGCTCTCCTTCCTCCCTCCCTTCCAGGCTTTTTGCCCTGTATTTCCCTATAGCAGAGCGACAGCGCGTTGGGGCCACGGGGAGTCGAAAGCCAAAGGGAATAGGGAAAAGAAAGAGATGGAAAGCAAACTGCCATGGGTTAAAGCCATGGGGAGGACACTAGGGTGACAGAGGCAGAAGGAACCGCAGCCGTCACTTGGACTGAAAACATTGATGGTTTGACCAAATAAAATTTAGAAGTGGACTTACGAGGACTCAACGGCTCTTATTGCTGTCTTTGGCTGGTTGGATTTGAGCACTGAATGCAAACCCCAAATGGGAGGAGTTTCTATCTCTTGGTATGACTTCACTCCCCAGCCCCACTGGGGACCACTTTTTGCCCACCGTGCTCCTCAAGAATAGCAAACATCATCACCAAACCAAGAAAAAAAAAATACTTTAAATAACACAGTAAAAAGTGCTTAAATTACATATCCAAGCTGCAAAGAAGCTTTATGGGGTTGTTGCTGCCCATCAGAGCCAGGGGCTCTGGGCTTTGCATGGGGCTGGGGCAGCACAGGCTTTGAGTCCTGCACTGCAGTGCGTTGTAATGCAAAAGTCATAGGTGGGATTGGGTAATGGCCACAGCTGTGGTCTGATATCAATTTTCTTAATACTTTTCCCCCTTTTCCTGGAGTTTTGCTTTGCCTCCATCACCCTCGAGGACATCCATCCTAACCCCCTCTTGCCCTGGCACAGAGCACAGCCTTGTACCCTTCTAGTGAGAGAAACCCCTTTTCTTCCTGCTCACCAACCTGCCACCATTACCAACCCAACAGCAGCACAACACTTCTGGCGTGTGATGCTTGGGTGTCCCCAGTGGTGTCAACCCCAGGAAGCTTTGTCACCCCAGCAGTGGGGACAGCAGAGTGACAGCGTCCTGCTGGGTTCCTGTATCTCACCATGAGGAATGTCAACAGAGAAAGAGGCAGCGCCTTCAGGAGCAAACCTCACACAAAGAATTGGCCCGGGCTTCAACCCATCCTACAATCCCACAGCTGTGTTCCTCAAAGATTGCCCTAAAAGTGCCAGAGGTCACGGTTAGCAATGGAAATCCTTCAACACCTCAGATGGAAATCCCACGCTACACCTCGCTATCACAAAGAGAGATGAGATGGGGTTGGAGAACTCTACCCCATGATGGGAACTGGATGGAGCTGCTCACAGCACAACCATTTCCTACTCACCCCTTGGTCCTACACTCACACCACTCTCTACCCCATCACGGGTTGACTTCCCAACCTGCTTCTTCCCAAATTCCATTGGGGAAACCACCCCAAAATGGAATCGAATGCCTCCCCAGATGGTTTCCCAGCCTCCCCAAGGGCTGCCCATGTCCAGGACGGGCTCACCACAGCAAGGTTCACCTCTTCACGCCATGATGGCACCACTGGGTATTTCTACCCAGGCACGATGGGGAAGATTCATGACATCTGCCACTGATCCAAGCAGAGGGATTAAAATAAAGCCACCTGACCCTCACCAGGTCTTCTTTGTGGTAACAGATGGAGGTGTTTTCCTTTTCCCCTTTTACTTCATAGCCTCAGCCTGTTTCGATGAAAATCCTGTCATTTTTAGCCCAAGCCTGAAATTCAGAGCTTTGATTAGGGGGAACTTAAAAATGCCTTTTAAGAAGCACGGTGAGGAGGAGGCTGTGCCCATCCGGGAGCTCCTCTGTGCCATGAGTGGCACCTCACCCCCCACATTCAACATTTTCTCTCCTTTCAGCAGCACGCCCCGCATCTTCCCGGCCATGGCTGAGAATTCAGACAGCTCCTCCCAGCGCAGTGATGGGTGAGCAACCCTGGGGCAGCGTTGGGACTCACTGCAGTGCTGTTAATTCGCTAACGACTTTCTTCCATCACGACAACGCGTTCCAGCACCGACAGACAGCTCCTGATACACGGGCACTCCGACACCAAGCCAACAATATCGTGAGAGCCAAAAAAAAAAGAAGAAAATAAAAGTGTTTGAGAGCTCTTCGGTTCCTGTGATTTATTATCATGGTGGGTTGTTAGTTTTGTTTCGTTTCGTTTTCTGCCCAAGTTTAATTGCAACGTGTTACAGAGGACAGGGCGGTTTCCCTACTTCCAAACGTCCCCCTTCCCTTTAAGTGCTGACCCTATAGGCGGGGAGGCTTTGCCAAAGCTAAACGGGGGCAACACTGTGATTAATTACTTTCTTTAACTTTTTTTTTTCCTTTTTTTCTCTGTTTTATAAAAAATGAAAGTGCAACACAACGAACTACGTGGTGGAAACCCTCATGACCTCCTCCACCCACAGCGCTGGCGCTCAGGCTTCACCACTTTGTGTCCTTTCTGTCCTCTGACCGAGGGCAATTGGAGCTCGCCTGCGTTTCCACTAAGAGCAGAAGAAGCAACCAAATGGCCCCCACTGACCTGACAACCAGCGGCCCCCAGTCCTTTGGGGTCCCTAAGAAGGTTTCTCCCCCTATGGACTGATTCCCATCAAGAAGGATCCGATACCTTGCAAGGCTCTGGATGGCTCCTCGGGACCAACACAGAGCCACAAGGATGGATGGATGGATGGATGGATGGATGGATGGATGGATGGATGGATGGATGGAGCTACTTTGGCACGTGGAGGGAAAACCATCAAAAAGCAAAATGATGACGATCACATTTTTCTTTTAGAAACAAAAAGAAGAAGAAAAACTTCTGTTTCTACTCTGGGTTTAGGGGTAAGAATTGAAAAATAGCTCCAGCTGCCTGCAAGTGCTGTCCGTTTGACTGGGACACCCCGGAGGACCCAGGAACGGCCTCATGTTGCCTCCAGATGCAGAAGATTACTTTATTGCTATTGCTGCTCCTTACCCCTACATCTCTCAGCCCAAGCAGCTGTCTCCACAGTGCCAGGATTTGGGCTCGGCTCCACCTCTGCTGACCATAATCCAAAGAACCCAAAGAATGGGAGCACCTCGACCTCCACGAAGGCTCCCCTCCATCCAACCTCATCTCCCAAGTCCCCAGGCTCCGTAGAGCCTCTCCGGCCTGGAAATCTCTCCCCTCCCACCTGCAGCATCCCTGCACACCTCTGCCCACGAGCAGTGGCCAGGAAGGAGCTGCCCATGATGGGACACAGCCGGCACAGAGCATCTCGCCTTCCCAAAGGCATTGCTGCCACTCAATTCCCCTTGCACCAAATGCCTCTGCCCAGTTTTGAAAAGCAGACCCAATGGTGAGCAGTCCTCCTACTTCCTAAAACAAGCGTGTTACGTCGCTAATTATATTCTCTTACTCCTACAAAAGAAGGGATGAGTTCAGCATTTCACCGCAGATAATGCATTATAATCTATCACGACAGCTATCTGGAAGACACCAATTTTCCTGTAATATGTTACGGAAGATTAAATAATTTATATCATCCAACTAAAAATACCCAAACCAAATTGGAATAAGCCTGCCTACCAGCGCTGTGCTTTTCACATAGTACCCTGAACATCAACCACTCTTACTAGTCAAAGAAAACCTAGGCTCTTGTCAACAACGACGACGACAAAAATAATAACAATAATAATAATAAAAAAAAAAGGATGAGAAGAACCCAAACGAACAAGAAGTGGGGATCTTTGCACCACTCGACTGGGCAATGCTGAAAAGTGAATGTTCTGAGCTGTAAAACGATAGGACCGAAGAGAGAACTTTACTATTGCTCAGTGTCAGTATGTGTTACACGACTGATGCGGGTCGGGGAGAGGGAGGAGGGAGGGAAAATAAAGAGGCAGAAGATTAGAAAAAGCAGCTTTTACAAAAACCACTAAAGAATGCATAAAGTGACCCTTGCACTTTTTTCTTTTGTTCTTGCAAACAGACGAGGTGCTGCAGTCCAGCGGCCGCAGCCCCGATGTAAGACTTGTGTAGTTGCATACAATGTTTGACTTCGGATCTGGAAGAGAGCAGACATGTTGCAGAGGGGTTAGGAGCACAGGTAGGGATGTTCTCTTTGCCCTGTGCACTCAGCGTGCACGAAATGCAACACTTGCTCACAGATAATGCCTGGCAGTGGGCAGCAAGACCTCTACGACCACCAAGCTCAACCCCGCCATGCCCAATGACTGTGTGTCCCCAAGTGCCACATCCCCATGGTTCCGAGGATGGGGACCCTATCACTCTATGGGCAGCCTGTGCCAGTGCTTGACTGCTCTTTGGAGAAGAAATTCTTCCCAGTATCCAACCTATCATCCACTTAGAGCATGCCCTGGGCAAGCAGCCTCCAAGAGGGGCCGGCACGGCGGCAGCCCATGGTTTTGTCCCCATGTCCCAGAGGCAGAAGAAGGGGAGCTCTGCAGCACTTACATGACTTGGCCAGTGGGTTTACCAGTGCGGCGGTACGTAGCTGTAGGTGGGGGTTCCTTGAGCCCGGTACGTTGGCACAGAAACTGGATGTGCTCCGATGGCGGTGTGTTGTGGGGTGGTCAACAAGGTTCCTGCAGAGACAGTGAGGAGAAAGGCTTGGCGTGAAGCTATCACAGCATGGAGGAGGTGAGAGGGGATTGCTAACCCAGCACAATGTCCAAGAGGCTTTGGAGAGCCCCAAGGAGCAGACCCCGGAGAGCCCAGGGGTACACCAGGAGAGTCCCCTCCTCTCTTAGCCATGACTTGTTGGGGATTCCAAGTGAGAATGTGCACGGTGCCTTCAGCAGACACAAAAAGAGGGAATACGGTCTCAAATGTCTCTGCTCTAAGAGAAACGGGGTGTTTGAAACTTTAGGGCATCCTACATGCATAATTACATCTGCCCACTTCTCAGCGCAAGCAACAGTAGTAAATATCTCGGAGTGGTTCTTGTGAGGCACAGGCTGCAATCTCTCCCTGTAACAGGGAGTCAACAGAGCCCTATTTCACAGCTAATGCAGATGCAAATGGGTGAACAATGCCTTTCTTTGCATAATTCAGTACACAATGCTAAGAATTGTTTGGTGAAGAACTGCTGAGGAGAGAAATACAAGCCTCAGAAAAAAAATAAAACAGCCCAGTGCCTTAATGTGTCATCAGTTAATCACGTTTTACCGGGACTGAAATAACCCCATGCATATAACACACAGGATTTGAGAGTGATGTGTAAACCAAGGTTAATGCTTGTTTCATTAAGTGTGTGCAGCAGGAGCATAAGTATCTTAACAAAGAGCTCGAGGGTAGAAATGCAACTGTGGTTGGAGAAGGGCAGGCTTGGCTGTTGCTTTATTTGTGGAACAGAGTGCAAATCATGTCCCTCTAGGGCACAACAAATGGAAGAGCTTCTCTGCAACCCTACGGCCGTGAGTGGTATCAGCCTGAGGTGCAAATTAATTGATCTCTGCCTGTGTGGGTTGCTTGGGTTCATCCCATCCAAGAGATGAACCCACTGCTCTGGATCTGTGGGGCCACGGAGGAGCCTCTTACCTGCTGACATGGCCATGGTGGTGCCAGCGACCATCCCCATGGCGACGCCGTTGGTCCGGGGCGCAGCCACGGGGGCCGGGTAGATGGCCGAAGGGATGCTGTTGGGCTGAACCACGGTGGTGTGATGGATAACATGAGGCTGTGCCGCGTACACTGGCTGGGTATAATAAGCTCCCTGTTGGAGAAAGGGAAAACACCACTGGCTTTGTCATCCCACAGAAAGCCCACGTCCCGCGCGTGTGTCGGCATGGCTGGTCTCAATGGATGGAGCACCCACAGCTCACGCACCACATGGGATATGGGAGAGAAACCCGTGATCCAAACACATTTTCTCCCATTCTCTTCAAGTTCTTCCAGCCTCCATCCCTTTCCGAGCTCCCCCCAGGATGATTTCAAACAGAAGGATTTATTCATTCCTCCAGCGGGAATGGGGTTGGCATCATAAGCCAACCCCAGTGCCATAAGCACTGGAATGGGCTCCCCAGGGTGGTGGTTGAGTCATCATCCCTGAATGTATTTAAAAACCATTTGGATGTGGTGCTCAGGGACAGGATTTAGTGGAGGGTTGTTAGGGTAGTGTCATTAAGTTGTGGTTGGACTCGGTGATCTTGAAGGTCTTTTCCAAGCTGAGCAATTCTATGATCCTATGATCATGGGTAGGGGGCACGGTGGCGATGGGTCAGCAGTTGGACTTGATGGACTTAGTCTTTACCAACCTTAACAATCCCATGGTTCCATGAGACACACTGCATGGTTCGATGGGATGAAACGGGGCCGGGTCCAAAATATGCTGGCTGCTGGCATGCAAAATGAGCAAGAGATGGAAGGAAAGGAGGAACTGTGGCCCCATCTGATCCCAAAGGGCCTGCCTCAGTGTGGGAAGTGGGCAGACAAAAGGGAGCACCGTCTACTCGGGTTTCCATAGGGAGACAGAGGGGCTCTGAAATCTGGGCTGCTGAGACCCAAGGGAGTTGGAAACAAGGGGGAGAAAATGGGTGGGAGGAAAAGAAAGGAGCCGACAGAGAAAGCCCCACATCCCATGTAAGGGCGATCCCGAAACGTGAGCAGCACGGTGCTGCGAGAACAGGGAAGGATCAGAGGGCTGAGAACAATGAGGGGAGATCTTATTGCAGTTTGGGACAGGCGTGGGAGAAGCCCTGCAGGTATGGATGAAGTGGGGAAAGGAGAAACGGATCAACTATCAGATTACTTCTTCCTTTCAGGCTGGTAGGGCAGACTGCAGGCACACTGCATTACATTGGGGAAGGGGAGAACTTGCCAAGAGAGAGATGAGGAAGGGGACAGAAATCAGCCTGAAACCCTTCTGGTAGAGCAGAGCGTGGAGCAGCTGATGCCCTTCCTGGGATGTAGCCGCACGCTCGGCTCGGGATCAGGACAGGACAGAAGCCTTCATGGGCAAATAGTGGTGGTTGGTGGATGGTTGGGCTGGGTGACCTTGGAGCTCTTTTCCAACGTTGGTGACTCTACAATCCTATGACTTAGCCTTCCCTTCCTGTGCTCATCTCAGCAGCCAGCATCTTCCTTGCAAAGTGCCTGAGCTCGACACCGGGCTCCATTCATTCCAGCACGGCGGGGGTCACCCTGAAGGGTTAAGTCCCAAGAGCTGCCTGGGGCTGCTGACAAAGCTGCCACCAGCTTCTGTTCCAGGTGATGGGGAGCGTGTCAGGAACCAGCAGAGAGCACCTGAGCACAAGTCTGACCCCGACAGCTTCCCCTGTGCTCAGCTAATGGAAGGAAAGTGGACAAAATAGGGCAGGGAGGATGCTCTGGACTCAGCCTGGCGTGGAGAAACCAGGTCACGGCTGCAGGAGAAGTCCTGTTTGCCATTAAAGTAGAAGGAAAAAAAGCCAGGAGTGCTGCAAGGAGCTCATTATCCCCTGCAGGAAGGGGCAGCGAGGAGATTTTTGGAGGACACCTGTCCACCGTGGGGTCTTGGCTCTGCTGCATGGCTGGAGGCAGCAGCAATGCTGGAGCAGAGACGATGGCACTGGGAGCCCAGCCAGGTGCTCAGGGACACAAATCTGGGCCGTGCTGGTGAAGGTGACACAGGAGGCTGTGCCATGGGAAGCAGGAGGGCAAGGCATGGAGATGCCACCGGGATGGGGACCCCAAGCTCATGTATGGCATCGACACCGAGCCCCAGCATCCAGGTGTGGGATTTGGGGAGGGAAGGACCCAAGGGGAGGTATCGGGTGGTGATGGGAGGTACAGAAGGAGGCACGTACCTGGGTGTACAGGTTCTGCTGTGGGTAGGCACTTCTGATGGGGTACATAGCCGTTTGGTATGGATTCGGAGACGGAGAGTAGGGAGGAGGCGCGTTGTTGCTCTGGGTCGGTGGGACCTTGTAGGGAGTCCCCGCAGTGTACCCTGGTGAAGAAAGACCAAAGCAGAGGGGGTGAGGGGGAGGTTTACAGCTGGTGAGACAGCCACAGGGCTTACAGCTCTGGGCCCAGGTCCTGCTGCCCCCTGGGGCTCGGCTGGGAGAGATGCTGTTGGTAGGAGGGATGCAGCCGCAGCATCACTTAGAGCGAAGGGGATGGACCATGGGGCAGCAGGGAGCCTTATCAGGGGGGAAAACAGCCTCACAGCTGAGAGAAGGGCAGCACGAGCATCGCAAACATCCCATCCCCATGCTCATAAACCACTGCAACCACTGCCACCCAGTGCAGGACCCTTCCTCTGGCTCTTCCCTCTGCAAAATAGGGCATCCAACCCCAAATCCGCTGCCTGGAGGTGTTCAGGTGTCAGCAGCATTTCGAGGGCCTGGAAAGGGCTGCAATCTGTCCTCCAAATTGCTCAATGAAGTCGATGAGCACCCAACATCTCAGCACAAAAAAGGCAATGCGTGGCCCCACAGGACTCCATGCAGCCCGAGGCTGCAAAGTCAGACCCACCTGCATGTCTCAATAGTTCTATTTCCCAAAATTAAGTTTCTTCCCCTCTATCTTCCCCATGTTTTTGTCCTCTCGCCTTTCCTGATAGGGGTGCAAGTGAGTAAAAGAACTTCATTGCTGTGGGATCTCGCTTCACAGGGCAGCACTGCTATCACATCCTCCCCATAAAGCAGCAAGAGGAGGGGAAGGGCTCTCCTTCCCTTCAGCTATGGGGCTGTGCCACCCAGCTTCTCTGTAGGTATGTTAGCAGAGAGCAAGGTCTATAGCTGTGATGGCATCATTGGTGTTCAAGCAACCAGAAAGCAAACACCCAAACCCACAAACCCACCATGCCGGTCCCTCCATGTCCCTAAGAACCTACTGGGGATGTGAGGCTTGCTTATCACCATCAAAAGAGTCCCTGTGCCAACAAAGGTCCCCTCGTGTTAACAGCTGCTCCTCCAACAGCTCTATAACTGCAGGCTCTGTGCATTGGTGACAAGAGCAGCAAGTCTGCCCTGTGGCCATTAGGAAAAGCCATTAGCTCTGTAGTGAGTGCACACTGCTGGTGGCTGAGCAATAAGGAAAGCATTTGGTAGGTGCTGAGCTGATGAATGAAAGTGAAGGATCTGTTCCAGAATGGGGAAATCCATCCCAAACAAAGGACGCCGTGATCACATCAGCTGAGCTGGAACCTGCTGACCATGGGTGGAGTGAGGGGATGCTGGAGGGTTCTGTTTATTGTGTTGCCATTCCAGGTGAGAGCTCTCTCCAAGGTTCCAACGCCTCAATGGTTATTTTGGAGGAAGATCCCATGATTCCTATGTGCACGTCTGGACCACTAAAGAGAAGGGCAGATGTGGCACACGGGGACATGGTCGGTGGGGTTGGGTTGGGTTGGGGTTGGGTTGAGGTTGGACCTGGGGCTCTTGGAGGTCTTTTCCAACCTCAACAACTCTACCATTCTATGATTCTACTTCTAAAGCCTCAGTGACTTCGAGGTCGCTCTTGCAGTGAAGGACAAGAAGGAATTCACTGTTGGTGCCATACAGGGAACAGATCCCATTGGTGGGACAACGCTGAATAACATGGCTAAGCGGGAAATTCTGGTAGTAGGTGGATGGTTGGACTGGATGAACTTGGAGGTCTTTTCCAACCTTGGTGATTCTGTGATTCTTCAGTGCTAAATTGGGGGAAAACCCTCAAGAATTCTTAAAGCTGTGCTTTAAGTCTTCTTTGAGGGCAGATGGGGCCCATGGGCCCCAAATGCTGAGTAGGATGGAGAGAAATTCAAGGCTCAGCAGAGTGGTAACACATCCCAACACTCAGACATAACGAAGCCATTTACTCCATCAGCACTCAGGGCAGCAATTAACGAAGGACAGGATTTCAAGTTTGCTAATACACAGCGTGAAGATAACGAGGAGCTTTCCAGGGATGGTCAACAGCATCTTGCTAACTTCTGATTGCTGCAGAATGGGAATAGAAGTGTTAATTAAACAGAAAGGGTCTGATTCCCTTCCTGGGACTCATGGTAGAGTGCAGAACGGAGATGGAATAGAGAGGGGGAACCCTGTGCTGGAGCCTCTGTGTGCTGGAGGGTCCATGGGGAGAACTCCATCCTGTTGTAGGACCATTATGAGGAGCTGTAGGGCCACCATGAGGAGGTTCAGGGCCACGAGGAGATGTAGGGCCATGAGGGGCTGTAGGGCCAGGAGGAGCTGTAGGGCCACCATGAGGAGATGTAGGGTCAGGAGAAATTGTACGGCCATGAGAAATTGTAGGGCCATGAGGGGCTGTAGGGACATGAGGAATTGTTGGGCCATGAGCATTTGTAAGGCCATGAGGAGTTGTAGGGCCACCACGAGGAGCTGTAGGGGCATCATGAGGAGTTGTAGGGTCATGAAGAGCTGTAGGACCACGAGGAGCTGTAAGGACACCATGAGGAGCTGTAGGACCATGGGGAGTTGTGGAGTCATGAAGAGCTGTAGGACCACAAGTTGCTGTAGGGCCATAAGGCCAACCCTCAGCCCACTCTGAATGCAGACACTGGACCTTGCTGCAGTTTCCCCACTGCTGAATCAGTGGGGAATTATATTGACTGCTATATTAAAAAAGGTGTTAAACACAACAGCCCGGGCAGATGCAACCTTCCTCATTTATAAATCAAGGAGGGGGAAAAAAGCAAGCAATCTGCACTGGTTTGTGGGTAAAAGCAGCTCATAGCCAAGTTCTAATGTCACACAATGATTTGTGCTCCTCTCACACAGAAACGCGTGTCTGGCAGCTAATTTTAAAGCCTAATTATAACAACCTAACGCCTTAGGAGGATTAGGAGTTCACCCAGCCCATGCCTTGCTTCCACAGAGGGCTGGGATTTTAATAAAAAGCAATAGCAAGCGTAGCTCCAGCTTCTATTAAAATTGCTGATTAAATCCCTCATACCACCCCAGATATCTCAACCCCACGGATCCCACAGTGCAGAACGGCACTGAATTGCACAGATTTTTACCCTAAGGGTGATGGGGAATGGGGGGAGGTGAGGATGAAAGCTCTGTGCTGAGTTCTGCACCATTCACCCCAGGAGCACGACTGCAGAATGTGATGCTTTGCTGATGATGCCCATGGAAAGCTCTTAAGGTCTGGGGCACAGCGCTGTAGGATGGGTCAGTGTGGAGCAGAGGAGCTCAGAGGAGACCTCATAGCCCTACAACTCCTGAAAGAAGGTTTTGGTAGGGGGAGGGATCAGCCTCTGCTCCCAGGTAACAGAAACAGAGGAACTGGAAGGCCATAAAGGGCTGTAGGGTCATGAGGGTCTGTAGGGCCAGGAGGAGCTGTAGGGCCACGAGG